>JAFELO010002562.1:38949-91212 GCA_017140195.1 Eumaeus atala
CCCCCCCCCAATCGGCCACCGGCTACTCACAAACCGCAAGAGACGCGACACCGTAGGTGTCACTTTACGGCGATATCAAGGGTGCGAGAGGCTCCTTCCCGGTCGTGCCGGTCCAATTCCGTTGCATAGGCGTATATATATAGTCATCCACCATGCATGGCACTACCGCCTCCTAAGCAGCATGACACTACCTTTCTTTCCGTTCAATAGGCTGTATTGGTAGTAACTACTGGACCGATTTGAAAAATTGGTAACAGAATCCTACATTATCGCTGATGAACATAGGCTGTATAACATTTTCTAAAACATTAAGTTTATTATGAAAACTTCGATAATGCAACTAAAACTGTGAAGAAAATAAAATGTAAATCCTTATATCGTAGCCCCAGAAATTATTGATAGTTTATCTGTCCCGTAAAACGTATAATTCCTATATGAAATTATATAAATGGATTAGTTTTAAGAATTTTACAATTGTCTCAGGGTTCCTTAAACAACCATTTAAACATTTCGGTAAATCTAATAATCTAAACGTTGTTATGTCATAAATAACTTGTCATGTAAAATTCTTAAAACATGTAATGCTTACGAAGCTGACATTAGAATTTATATTATTTATAGTCTTGTAACTCAATCAGTATTTGGCATCTTTTTTTTTATATCCGTACGAAGCCTGGCGGGACTGCTAGTTATTAATAAATAACTACTGGATGCTGTTATTAAGGTTTATTCAGAAATGATTTCTATATTAATCTATATGATATTTTATATGAATATTTTTTGTTGTTCACCGACGCAACGTAAATATTTCAATTTCGATGATACAATATTCGTTCGTTCGCTCCGGAAAGCAATTTGGGTTTGAATAAAAAGCGGTATTTAGCTGCGTATCAAATTATTAATTCATTTTTCACTCTTTTTTTTTCTATAAAATGGCAAGCTAGTATTATTTTTTATAATGCCTTACTTACACTTTCGTTTCGTCACTTCGAAGGAAGCGACTACTGTTGCGATGCCATATCGTCTCATCGGACTAGCAAAGATTTTTGTACCTTCTAGTTTAAATATACTTTCATAGTATTACAAGCCGCTTTGGAAAAAGGCTTTGGTATCGTTAAAAATTATTTAATGATCTCTAACATAGCTTGCATGAAAATCTATTGAACGGTTCTTCATGCGGTTGCCAACCGTGGATAGAGCCATTCCCGAGGAAGGTTTAAGTGTATTATAACTTTTAAAAGAAATAATCCGGCCCCTGCTATTCACGGGCGAAGCCGGGGCAGATCGCTTGTATAGAATATTATCATAATTGTAAAAATTAGTACCGTCTATTTTCGTGATTATTATTAATTGTGTGTTATAACTATTGCATTAGGTGACGCTGTAATAGTGGTTCTAGAAAGGAAATAAAAAACAATATCACTAAGGATTAAATTAAAAAAAAATAGACAATTTGATTTGGTGTAATGGTTCAGTGAGTGTGTTAAACACAGCAACTTATGGATACCTTAATCTATAATGTACAGCTAACAATAATAGAGGCCATAGGATCGGCTAGTGCAATTAAAACTTAATAGGTTATATACTGGATACATTCGACAAAGAGATGTAATAAACCGTCAGGGATCGAGAAGTCGATAGCAGGGGATTAGCGGTTACCAATCACGCAACAAGGGTCTAATAGGAAGTATTTGTAAAGATATAAAGAAGCATGTGCCTAATACCCGGACTAGTAACACAGCATGTTATATGAATATATAAAAATCTCGTGTTGTCCGGCCTAAGCGTGGAAACTGTTGAAACCGATTTTAATGAAATTTCGCTATGCTTTCGCTCAGTAAAAAATTAAAAGTCCTGTAACTAATAGCCTCAGCAAGAAATCTGGGTAAGCTAATGGGTAATGTATATTAATCATGAGCCGTCCGTTTACTGAGTGAAATTCAACCCCTAAGGAGGTGAAATACGAGGATGAATTTTATAATATGAAACTTTATCATGTTACGCGTGTGGCCCTACTAGTAGCACATGAAAATGTGGTGTCATAGCACTAGTGGTCGAACTCCCGAGGAATTTGTTTGACATTTATAGTGTTGTGTGTAATTTATAGTTATGAAAACAGAGTATAAAATATATTCACTTTTTAATTATATATTTCTACGGAATCCAACTTACCCGTGTGCAGAGTAAAGTTATATAAATATTGCGATCCTCATCTAAATAAAGCATAATCACAATATCTCTATAAAAATGCTTCTTTTCTAACTTTCGATGTTTTTTAATGTTGGAAGTCAGGAAAATCAGCACTAGCTAATAAGCTAATACAGCTTTTTTCTTAAGTATCGTCACACGATCGATCGAAGACGCTTATAAACACAAAGATAATTATTATACACATGTGTTGTCATCCTTACCTAATTATATCCATTGGGACAGCCGCAACTCAAAAATCCGCACCAAGCATCACTTCCAAGCTGTGTCATTAACTCAGAAGCAACACCCTAGAGCATGGCACTACCTCTTACTAGCATGTACACGAGACAAAATCAGGTAGATTACTTAGCTAGACCTGATAGTAAAAAGACATAGGTCGAAATAAATCCTTTAATAATAAAACGTAATTTATATTACAGAGAAGCAGCTAATAAAGTACTTAACGTTTGTAAACTGTCCAAAGCAGTAGGTATATTTTGAGAGCAGAAATGCAAAAGATTTAATCTCTTTGTCGTTCTAAAAGATTTGCATGAAAAACGTCAGAACTGGAGATAAAAGAATAAAATCCGGTTACTTAATTTGAGAAGTGAGCTTTCTATATTAGAGGATTATCAAGTTTAATTAGTTTCAAGAAATCTTGAGGAAGGTTGGCCATTCTTATATTAATCCCACTTTAATAGAAATCTAGCCTATTCATAATTCTAACATTGATTCATGTAGACAAGTAGACCAGTAGTACATATTTTTGTTTCTTTTGTTCAAATGATAGAAATAAAAGTATCTATTACTACTATCATAAATTATTGTTGTTTTTTTAATCGTATTATAGAGTGGAAAACAAGGAGTAATTTTTATAAGTGAACAGGATGGTTGCTCTCTTACAAAAATATATTATTACCCATAGACATCCGTTCAACCTTTATGCTCTCCATTTATCTGTAAGTCTATCAAAATGGATGCCAAAGCTATAGCTTTACGTATAGGTACGGTCCCCCTCCATCTTTCCTTTCTTTGGTCCCTTTGACAAATTATAGTTATTTCACATAGAAGAAATTATTACAAACTTATATTTGTAGTCCATTTTTTACAGATTAGTGTGTACGACCCCGAACGTTATTTTGTAACTTTTAATTGAAGGGTGAGTATTACGACCGTCTGTTGCAGTGGTAAAATAGCTCTGATAGTCGTCCACGTATGCGTCAGAGGCCGTGTGTTCGAATCCCCCTCAAGTCATGAATGTATTATTCGTATCTTTGTATTTTATCTGTGTATTTCAATAATAAAAATCTTAAATTAAAAATATATAGCCTAGTCGCTACATAAATCTAGGCTCGGCTAACGTGGTGTTATAAGGTATTACACATTTCAAACTCTATGATGGCACGCCAAAAATAAAACATTTGAAGTCTTCCTTTTTTTTATTTCATTTTTTTTCAATTCACTTTGTATATCTTTTTTCGTTTGAGCATCAATTTTTCACGTCGAAGGAAAACCTTAGCAGTGACACAGAAATGTCTCGTTCCACCCTCGCACCTTTTATTTATCACTCCTCTTACACATGGCGACTATAATATGTAACTCAAGGCGTCTTGCCAGTTGCTATTGAAAAATTTATAGGGGCTTTGTTCGATCCTGTAAGACGGATGAAAGAGTCGCACCCTATACAGTTGCCCAACGTGTGTAGATATCCATTTGTAGAGGTATTCTCATGATAGCGAATTTTGTAACTAACTATTGACGTGGATGTTCATGTCGCTAGAATTGTACAAGATACTCTCTATAAGATCTAGTAAGAGGTAGTTCCATGTTGCATTGCAGCATTGTGGATTGGGCAGACACGATCGGGGAGGTGCCTCTCGCTCACATGATACTGCCGTAAAGTGTTATCTTCACTGTCACGTTTCGGGCGGTTTGTGAGTACACGGCGGCCCATTAGAGGGGAGGAGGAAAGGTGGGCAACGCATCAGCACATATAATAGTAATTATGTAGAAGTTTATGAGTGCCGCAAGTCCAAAAATTCTCCAAATTCACGTATTATTATACTATAAAAGTATATATAGTTTTAAGATACTTTTTATAGTACAAGGGACAAGCGAGCTATATTAAATAACTTTATCGCTACCAATTCACCAATGTATGGTGCAACCCATACTACAGCTATAACAACTCTCTCATACTTGTGAGAGGTCATCCGAAGCCATGTAATGATTTCAGCCGAACTTTGAAGTTAATTGAGAGATAACACAATAACGAGAGGTTGGTTCTACAGAACTATAAACTCGTCAATTCTTTTGAAAGGAATATAAACCCACGTATTTATGTACATAATAAAAGCGAAATATCACTCACCGATTAATGAAAAGTATACATACAAGCTTACAATTCTAAGAATTCTTTTTATGGTGCAGGCAGGAGGGTAAGCTTTTGCAGGTGGAGTACGCGGATGAATCCCCGTGGCGCTACTTTTTATATGTAAGACTCGATTTGTCGCTTCACCTAAATACGATATATATATATATATATATATATATATATATATAATATCTTCGTACTTGCATTTATTATTAGCATGTGTCCAATGATGAATAAATAGACTGGAAGCATTCGATACGGCCAGATCACAAAATTCGAATATAAGGTAAACAGGAACTTTGACAAGATGGCCCTGGGAAAATTCTTTACAAACAGACCTGTAATGGAATTTCACCATTGTTAGCCGAGTATAACATATCTTTTGCTTTTAATAAAAACAAGTAGAACTAGAAAAAAATATTATTATTTATTTGTTTCAGATTCTAACAACTACATAGGCTCACACTCTTGCTGCTGCCATTAACGTGTAAGTATATAAAGAAATATAAAATACGCAATCTACCTATATAACAAGCTCACTGGATACCTAGGAAGTACTTACTATTGTCTACTAAAATATGGAGATCCAGAGTATATTTAAAGGAGACGGTTAAAAAATTTTGTGAAACGTAGGAGTTATATGGTACAAGTAATGAGATACAGGAAATAAAATAAGTTTGGATCATTGAAGTACATTAATTTATGTTAATTTCAGCGAATAAATTATTGAACCTTTCCACGTTAAACAACGTCGCCATCTTTTTATATAGTAATCAACGTAGTGTTTCTTTTTTTATAGAGTAGAGGGCAAACGAGAAATCGCAGCCTTTTTACGACTACCGACGCCCATTAACATCCACATATTCAATATGCCGAAGCGATAGCTTTTCCCCCCCTCCCCCATGGACCAACGGCTGCTCACAAACAGCACAGGTGGAAGAAGAGCAAGAGATACCGCCCCGGTCGTACCGGCCTTATTCCGTGGCATAGGAGGATGTAGTGTCAAGCACCGTGCATAGCACTACCTCCTCCTAAGTGTAAAACTTAAAATAGGTCATTACGATTAAGTATCTTATTTTCAATGTAATTATGTATTTTTCTCTATTTATAATATAATTGAACAAGACCACACATGAAATGATTGTCTCCTTTTTAAAATAATAATATTTGATTAGTATACAAATTATGCAGGTCTAAAATGTATGTTACCTACAACACATTACGTCTAGTTTTCTGTGGCAGCACGTAGCCGGCGCGACTAAGCTGACGACAATGTAACCACCATGTTTGTCAGCGATCGGCTAGGTCGGGTGAACTCGGGGGAAGTCGTTATACACACGGTTTTACACGCATCATGTCGTCACGTTGCGACTAGGCTTCATGCTCTAATGGGTTCCAATCTACAATGGGATCCCGTGCCTACCAGGAAACGTTTTAATTTTCGTTTCACCTAAACAACAAGTTTTAAAATGAAAGTAGGTATTTCATCGAGCTTTATTTTGAAGACTTACCTCCCGATATTTCAGCTACTTTCCAACAGCGGTCATAAAATAACAATTATACTGATGTCTTAAAGTTTTTGTAAGTCACAGTAGAATATGAATTATTTTAATATGAGACATTTAATGGTGCTGTACAATGGAATCGGATCAGCACGGCTGAGGAAGTACCTTTCGCTCAAATAACATCTACGTGAAGTGACGTTTATGATGCGGTTTGCGAGTGTCCCAACCCATTGGTGGGGATAATCAGAGCTTCGCCTGTGCCCTTCGGTTCATCGAGGGTCTCTGAATTCTTATTGCTACTATGTAAATATATATGTTAAGAGCTTAACCATATCGAGTCCTGCTGACTAAGACTTAAATATTTCGTAAGTAACGTTATTACACATGATTTTATATCTAACATTACACATTATTATATAATATAATTATAGTGATGTTAAATATTTTATGATTATTTTATGGTTAAATAGTATCCATTATAGGACTTATCCAATGATAGTGTTTCCTATAAGAACTACAGATTAAACAAACCATATTTTATTTTTTTGTTAGCACCACAACGCTACCAGCGTAACTCCAGTAATATTAGTCGTAGCATAATGGTATATAGCCTATAACCTTCCTCGAGAGATGGATTATCATAATAATCAGCCGGATGGCGTGCACTGCTGGACATAGGTCTCCCCCATAGAGCGCCACAGGTCACGGTCACGAGCCACTTGCATCCGGCGGCTCCCCGCCGCCTTCACCAAATCGTCAGTCCATCGGGTAGGAGGCCGCCGTCCCACACTCCGTCTGCCGGTGCGAGGCCGCCACACGATGCCTTTTCTTCCCCAACGGTTATCGGTTCCGAGAGCAGTGTGGCCTGTCCATTGCCACTTCGGCTTGCTGATTCTCAACATATGGATTATACAACACAGAAATAATAATAGCGCTCTGTAACCAACATACCCCTCATTATTGTAATCAAGTGTGCCAGTCCGATTCAACTACAATGCGGCATAGCTATTATCGAGTACGTAATGTAATGTAGCAAACATAAGTTGTTAAAGCACCTTGGTGCTTTAACGGTTATCACACTTCAAAGCGTCAAGATAAAGGGAGCATATTCTACGTAACCGAAAGCAATTAAATAATGGTGAACCCATGGGTGGGTAGTTTGAAATAACTTTGTGATATTCAACACCTCAGCCTCCTGTGACATTGATTGGAAGCTGGGTAACCGTATCTTGGGTAACTTATATAAATTATACAAATAATTAAAGTAGGGTATTTATCAGAGGTGGAAGGTGGTGTTAATATAACGACAGACTTTTAAAGCTATTAATGAATACAAGTATCATACCTACTTAGTACTAAATATCTCTTATAGAAAAACTATCAATCGTATTTTGTCTTAGTCTATCACATTTCACTGACCAGTAATATAACGTTTTGTTTTTTTAATAAAAATCTAGTTGTCTGTAAGTCCCTTTTATTTTACGTGGTAACGGTTTTATAATTGATCTGACTACATATCATCCGAGGGATTGAAAGAGATGACGTGTTACGTCGCAGGCTCCGCCCATTCAGAATATTACTATGAGGCGGATTGCCGTCATTTTTTCGTGCATGCAGCTAGCGATAAACCGATAAAATTTTAAAGATGTTATCGCGCCAAAACCTTTATTTTTTACTTTATTGATTTACATAGAAAAACAAAGTGTATATTGTACCAGGCTGATTGATAACTAGCCGAAACGACGAACTTAAAAAAACATAGGCAAAGAAAATTTATTATTATATTCTATCATCTTTTCGAAAATTTGAATTTATTCGAAATGTTAGAATTTGTGTGAGGGGTCTAGAACTTTCTGTGTCGTAAATTTTCTCAACAATGGAAAGAAACGAAATTCGTGGTGGTTGATAAATAAATGGTGATTGATAATCTTTTACGTTTTAAAATGGAAAAGAGCAACCCAGATTAAAGTCAAGCTAGACCATATATTAGGTAATACTGCTCCTGCATTGAGTATAATTCACACCTGGGTAACGGATTTTAAACGTGGGAGATAGAGCTGCGAAGACGCCAACAGGTCTGGCCGTCCAAATGAAGTCACGAATGACATTATCAAACGCGTTTTCAACATTTTACACTAACATTTACGAATGAATAAGCGTTGCGCGCGATGGGTGCCGCGTTTACTCTCTGCTAACCAAACGCAACGTGGAGTGGGCGATTCGTCGGAGCGTTTGTGCGCTCTTTAAGCGTGGTACTAACGAGTTTTTGCGGCGTTATGTGACAGTAGATGAAACATGGATACATCATTATGCTCCTGAAACAAAAGAAACAAGCTAAGCAGTGGAGTGAGAGCGGAGAACCTGCGCCAAAAAGACAAAAACGGTTTTGTCGGCCGACAAAGTGATGGCGACTGTTTTTTGGGATGTTCGAGGGATTTTTTAGTGGGTTATTTGCAAAGAGGAAAAACAATATTTGAAGGGTATTATGCGAGTTTGTTACCAAAATTTTGTGAAAGAAACGACCCCACTTAGCAAAAAGAAGTTTTCATTCCACCACGACAACGGTTGCAGTTGCCAAAGTACATGAATTGCGGTTCGAAATCTTACCGCATTCCCCCTATTCCGCAGATCTGAACCCCAGAAACTTCCACTTAGTCCCGAATCTCAAGAAATGGTTAGGTGGCTGAAGGTTTTCATCAAATGATGAAGTCACTGTCGCCATAGACGAGTATTTTGAGGGTTACAGAAAACATTTTATCAAACTGGTGTAACGGCATTGGAGAAGCGCTGGACCAAATGCATCGAGGTAGAAGGAAACTACATTGAAAAATGAAATTGTTTCAAATAGATTATTAAAGTTTTTCTTTGTCGTTTCGGATACTTATCAATCACCCCTCGTAACTACGTACCTGCTTTATTATTCTATTAAATTATTACGATAGCTTAAAATAAATGTTATTCTTATTTAATTTATTTTATTTAATAATTAGTGTGCACTACTATATATTATAGACTTATATTATAAAAATTGTTACAAAGGCACTACTTATTTCACATAGAATTTTTTTCCAGCAACTCTGCTAGAGGAGAATCTGTAAGACAAACACAACATTAGTGTACACATGACTTTAAAAGTTTAAACTAAGTATATTTACATGGATAATGTGACAGCAAATAAATGGGCAATACACAAACATAAAATAATAATAAATACTTACGTACACACTTTATATATAAAATAAAATAAAAACAGACTCATTACTTTTATTAATTAAATGGTTACAGAGATAATTTAATTCAATTTTCGGCTTAAGTCTGATTTAAATAATATTCTTTTATTTATTTTTTTAAAGTTACAACTTCTTACAAACCCAAATGTCATGTGGTAGGGAATTCTATAGCCTAGCTGAATAGAGTGTAAAAGAATGAACGAATGAATGAATGAAATATTCTTTATTGTGCACATCAACAAACAAGACAATAGGTAGGTACAAAGTATAAATGTAAATGCATACAAAGGTTACTACTTTAGAGTAATTTCTTCCAGGCAACCTGTGAAATAGGAAAAAATATATAGACTAGACGGAGGTAGTGCACAGTCGAACTGTTATAGTAAATCCGCAAGGCTATTAGCATAACAAAACGAATACATAGTTTTAAAATACACATAAAATATTAACATATATATTACATATATACAACACATATAAATGCATACAATGTAAGGTATATGTAATGACAAAATAAATAAATAGATAAATACAAATTACATACAATCTATGAACCAGAATTGATTAAAGTAGTTATTCTTATTTCAGGTTTGACAGCTGGGTTAGTAAAATTTTACCATGGATTTAAAGTGATTAATAATTTTTTTGCATTTAATATGGATAGGCAAAGAGTTCCAAAGTGAAATAGATCGAGCAGTAAATGATGACTTAAAATATTTTGTAGTTTAGTAGCAAAGGGGTTTCCAGAAACAGCTTAGCAGAGGAGCGCAACTCTCTGGCATCTGACGTACGAAATATAAATTTTTCTTTAAAAAAAATAGGTGTTCTAGGGTCAGAAAGGATGTAGTATAGCAGTGTAAGTGTCCGGACATTACGGCGCGCACGAATCAGCAACTAGTTAAGTTTCGAAAGTTATTGGGATATATGGTCATATTTTCGTACGCCGAGAATGAATTTTATGGCCATATCTTGTAAGCTATCTAGTTTGTTCAGCTGTTCCTCTGTCAGGTTTACATAACAAGTATCGGCGTAATCAATTGTAGATAAGAGTAGTAAATCCGAAATTAAAATTTTAGTCGAAATATGAAGAAGATTACATATGCGCCCAGTAGAATGCTGCTAATACCTTCCTACTGACTTCCTTAATAAGATGTCACCAGATTAGCTTATCGTCCAAATATACACCGAGATTTTTCACAAATTTGCTATAGGGAATAGTTGTTCCGTTTAATGTCACCTTAGGAAAATTGTCCCAGTCAACCCTTACAAGCAGTCCAGGGCTGCCAATAATTATGGTATGTGTTTTGACAGGATTTAAAAGCAGACCATGGTGTTCGCTCCACTTACATATTCTGACCAAATCTCTATTCATTGTGTCAATAGCACAGGCAAGAATACGCTGCTATCTATGGAAAAAAATAAAAATATGGACAAGAATAGGAGCTAGGTCATTTAGAATAGGACTAATTATTTTGCGACTTATACTATCTCCATCAACAGCATTTGAGGATATTAATATAGTTTGTTGCTGGACTTCACTTATAGTAAAAGGTTTAAAGGATAAGGTTGAAAGTCGGGGGATGGTAGGAGAGTAAAATATTTCAAGGTTTGGGATTCAGTCATAGAATGAATTGGAGAAACAGAAGAAGAAAAATGGTTATTTAATAAGTCTTTGTCCATTAAATAACTTATGTTTTCCGCATCATTAGACTTTAAGCTTTATCCCACTCCAAGGGACTTAAGAAATTTCCAGATTTTACCAGGGTCTCCGTTTTCAACAGACGCATGAACATGACTGCGCATCACGACACATATGATTGCAACGGTTTTTCAGTGCATTACATTTAGTACGATTTTCATCAGAACAGCTTTTTTTATATTTCGCTCTGGCAGCGTGCTTCAAATTAATTAATGTTTTTAAATCCTCTGTCAACCACGATGCTGGAAGATGTTTTGCTCTTACGGGCTTTACAGGTGCCTTGTTTTCGTAAAGCTCTGACTTTTTCATCCACTGTATCTGCTACAAACAACAAATACCAGTCTATGTTTTGACCATCTTCTTTCAAATCGTCAATTTTTAAGGCCGAGAAATTGCGTTGCAGGAGGATTTTGTGCTTTATTTTTAAAGGGTGTTTATGTGTTATATGTTACATAAATTAGATTATGATAAGAAAATAAATCAGCTGAACACTGTCCGTGCGTGGGCACATAATCAAGGGGAGACACAAATATTAAATCCAGCAAAGATGGTAGACAGCCAGGAAAGGAGTGGGTAGCTAGTTCAAGTGGCAGCATATGGATATTACAGCCATCCAAAATAGATGTTAGTTTTTTATCTACTATGACCCCTGAACATACAAGTATTAAAGTCACCCATTAAAATTGTGTGAGTAGTTAGGAGTAAACTCTTCATGAATACGCTCGAAGGATGATAAGCAGTCAACATGACTTGATGGGCAATAAAAAACACCAAGGAGAACTTTAATGCAAAGTAATAATTGCTCCTCAATTAGCAAATATTCGGGTGAATCGAATGGTGGGGGTTGCACGTTACGTTGAGCTGATGACAGTGTATGGAAAAAAGAATGTGAATAGAAGTCAGTTCGGTGGGACGGTAAATGAAGATTACATTTTAGTTACCTACAAGAATAAACATGGAAATTAGTCAAGGTGAAGCGATCACGAATGTATGAAAGGGAACAAGGGTTGAAGAACATCTTAAAATGGAAACTCAGCACACGGAAATTTCTTTGCCTACGATACTGAGTCACGTGGTCATATTTCTTTAAACGAAAAATAAATCGCAATCATAAATTTTGTAGTCGTTCAAGTTTGTTAAATATTTTATCAGTGGCAACAGGGTAGCAAACGTCGACCAAGTCAATAATCGGTGGTATAATGGACAATGCAAGAGAAATTTTAATTGGAAAAGGAAAGAAATTTTGAAGTGAGCTGCGTGAAGAAGTATATAGTAAGACCTACTATGACTTCATAGGATTCACAGTAGTACCAAATGATTAGGCCCAATCTACAGTACGGCATAAATCTTCATTAATCTGAGAAATTGCTGATATTGCGTCAGGTAATTTAAAATGTTGATAATTTATTAGTAGTAGTTATAGAGTTAATGAAGATATATACTTCAAATATGACAAGATAGGTTACGTAAATATAACAAAATCGTGATATCGAGGGTAGAATTTATTTGTACCCATAATGAGTGAAACGTCAACACCAGCTGTCAGGTGCGGGGTATTTTTGTGAATAATTTCTGTCTACCCCGTTGACCGTTGTCATGAGATTACCCGCTTGCCTTCCTTCCGTTTTTGTTTCTATTGTTATACATATTTTATTTATTTGAGTCATCTTGAATTAATAATATTTTATTTAAAATATATATGTAAATACCTATTTAAAAGCGAAATACCACTCATTGATTAATCACAAAATCTCAGAAACTATAACACCAACAAACTTGAAATTTGAAGGTTCCTTTAGGGTTCAGGCATCCGCTAGTAACGAATTTTACGAAATGTGCACTTTCGGGAGTGGTGTACGCGGGTGACACCGGATAACCGGGCTGTGAACCATTATACTGAAAATCTGAACGTTATATGCCTCATTGTAAAACGTTGATAAATAATATATTTGGGATGTCGAATTTGTAGAAGCAAAAGACTCATAAGGAAACTTACTATTTCAGAATCGTAGCAAAATTGTTACTTGTCCATTCCGCTCGTTTGTGTATCCCTGAATTATGTAAAAAGAATATGATCGGTATCCACTAGGATATATACTAATATATCATCATCATTGTCATCATTATCAGCCCTTATCGGTCCACTATACAGGCCTCTTTCAATGAACTCCAAGACGATCTCCTGCTACTCGCATCCATCCCGGACCGGCTACTGCACGGAGATCGTCTTCCCACCTGGTGAACGGTCGACCAACACTTTATTTTCCTAAACGCGTCCTCCACTCCAGAAGCTTATTTGCCCATCTGCGGGAAATGTTCAACGAACACGTTCTCCATAGGCCGGACAACGTCGGTGGTGCTATTCTCGAAGTCGTAGGCGAATACGTCTACCTCGGGCAACTATTGCAATTAGGTAGACATAACTACGAGAAGGAAGTCGGTAGAAGGGTTCAGTGGGTTGGGCAGCATTCCGGTAGCTTCGTCACATTCTCACGTCGCCTATACCGCAGAGCTTGAAGACAAAAGTCTTCAAACAATGCATTCTCCCGGTGATGACCTACGGGGCCGAAACGTGGCCTCCTAGTACATATAGAGATATATAATATAGACATACTGCTATCGTAAATTTTAAGAACGTATCAAATATATTAACAGAAACATGACGACTACAATCCATTGATGTCTGAAGTTTACGCGAATGTTACTTATTACAATAGAACTACTTTTACGGGACTGAGTACACCCGTGACCATGGTTGCTGTAAAGCTACTGAAACCTCGGGCTAGTGAAATATTTAAAGAAGCCGCGATGAAATCCCTAAATATGGTTATATTGTAATGGCTACAGTCTTATAAAACCGCACAGGACTACATAAAATAAATATTGCTCAATTGTACTGCCACTTCACGCGCATTAAAATACTTTTCAAATAAATATACGGTTTATTTACTTTCTACAACTACGATTATAATATAATAGAATAAGAATTAGGTAATACATTTGTATTCTAATTACTAACGTGTATTCTAATTATATAATAGTATACTAGAATAAAAGCTAAGTAGTAAAAATATAAAACACTTTTATACCTGCTGGCTCAGATGGTAACGCGGCGGTTAGTCCGCGTGTTACGCCGGAGGTCGAAACAAGAATAAGAATAAGTCTTCTTATTACATGCATTAATATATAAAATTTATTAGAATATTGAATGGTACTTACTACAGGACTTTTTTTTTTTTGTTGGCGCGGGTAAACGCATTTACGCGCCTTCACTTGCCCTGGGTGGGTTCCAGCGATGTGTGGGGCTAGCGGCACAATATATAGTGCCGAATACCCACAAAACCACCGCAAGTGCCACCAGTGACGCCTTTGGTGAGGTGACCCGAAACAGCAAGTCGTCACGCACCCCGACGGCAGGTCAGCCCCCGAAGGGACCAACGTCACCTCCGCAGGTGGGGTTGTCCCGCACCACATGACAACTCCACCGACTTTGGGTCAGTGCAATAGGGTGAGGCTCCCATCCTCGCCTCTTGCCCCGTGCGCAAGAGCGCCGCCACTTTTTACACTTTTGTCCCCTCTTCTTATAAAAAGATTACAAAGAGCGGAACCTCCTCGGTTCAATTGGCTTCGCCTAGGGTGTCTCAGATCACCCCAGCCCCACTCACTGAGCCCCACCGCCACGACAAGGCTTCAACCATAGTGGGGACTTATTACAGGACTATTCTAACGTCTATATAGTAAGTCCTCATATATTATTATAATACTCATATGACAAACGAGAAATCGGACCTTCGTGACGACTACCATCTCCTATAGACATACACATTACTGTCATCTAGTGGAGGAAATGAGGTTTCCTCCCTTAGAGAGGCTAATGGGCCGCTAGCTTCTCATAAAGCGCGCGAAACGCATAGCAGCCATTTCAACTAGAGGTACCTCACCTGTCGTAATAGCTGTTTTGACACAATAAAGCATGTCACTACCTCTTACCGACAACTTGGCACATGTTGTAGAGCTGGGAGTGCATATTTAACTCACTCTCACAGCAGACCCGGCATGTAAGGTTGAACCCATTAGAGAACATATGAATAAGTCAGACAAAAAATTGATCCGACGAACAATACACAGTTTAAAACACGAAAGATTATATAGGATATAACAGCAAATGCGCAAAACGGAAACGCAAAGCTTATTCGGAGCAAATATATAATATTCAGCGCTTCACTCGCGTTATTCCTAATGATTACTTGGCAGCTGTTCCGACAGGTAACAGATTCTAATTCTCCGATGACCAAATATTGGGGCAACATTTTTATGCCGCAGTCGCTGTTATGTACTTTCATTTACATTTCTTAATATTAATTTACGTGAACCCTTTATTAGGATGGATTTGAACGTGAATAACAGGGGCCGGGTTCTTACATTAACGAGTTATTTATTCACAAAAGTTTTCCTCGTCATCAGGTTCATGACTTGGGCTTCTCTTCGCTTCCACATCATAGGTCAGCAGGTCCAAAAAGAAACTTTCCTCGAGAACCGTTCTTGTGTAAACAGCATGAAAACCCGTTCATTTTTGGAGATGGATCACATGTGGACATTTTTATTTTTGGGGACTTTGTTTTGTAATATGTATAGACCATCATCAGCATAGTTAAGTCAATTTAACATGGGCCTCTCATTATGTTCAAGTAGACAAGCAATCCCCTACTACTCGCATTCAATGTAGACCAGCTACTGCGGGGAGATCGTCTTTGCGCCAGGTCGATGGTAGAAAATAATTCTTAGGGATTAAATAAAGGCCGAGAAATTTATGTGGGATTATTTCAAAAATTTACCGTGATAACATAGAACGGGGGTGGATAATTAGATTCGGGCAAAGATCCACTTTTTACTCATGAAACGCTGTGAGAACTGATATTTTTATATTTCTTAAAATTTAAAGTATAACAACACACACACACAGCTCCACGCCAGTCGATCGCGATCCACCGCTTGGCTACTGTATATATATATAAATAGCTGTATGGTAACGTATATGGCAGGTTTATTGTTTGATGTTTACATAAAATTAGTTACGCGCGGAGCAACTTTTTGGACAAGTTAATTAGTATGACTGCTCAAGGCCTATAATGAACAAATAAGCCTTACACTGGAGAGGCTTAATCAAACACAGGTGATTAATTGTTTACAAGACCAAATGCAGGACACAGGAGTAACATCTAACAGCCAACCTGATTGATTGCATGTGTGGGATCACCCGCTGTAAATCGGAACTTTACTTTTACGAAATATCTATTTTTTGCCCGCCTGTCTGTTCGTCTGTATGTCTGTCAAGATCTTTGTGTCTGATACGCATGGAAGGATAAAAGTTAAGAAAAAAACATACATAGGCTTTGAAGCTTATGCAAAGAAAAGATATATGCAGACGTTAGTATTTTCTCCTCCTCTTAGTGTACGAGTCCAATTCCTGCTTAGATTTATTCAGACAGAACGCTTAAATAAAACTTATTGCACGCTGAAGGCTGCGTACCCTGGACTAGGAGTACATGTGCGATGCACTCATTCATCGGTCGCTATTCAGGGACCGGAATCGCTTACCCTTAAAGGGGCATTTGCTTGGGTATTTCATAAACTTGTTTTCAAATGCTATATCAATCCGATAGTTAAATCGTCTACTTAGCCTAGCCAAAGCCAGAGTTAATTCTGGTAGACACCAACCGAATTCGAAAATCCTATTCCAGTTTACCCGTTAATTAGGTTTTCTATAGAAATAAATCATGTGCGGAAAAGATATAAAGATAAGGTAAACATATCATGGTAGGTACTGGAATATTTATAGTTCGGTATATTTATGTATATTGTATGTTATTGGGTATTTATTATAATTGGATAAACGCATCAAAGTAGGTAACCTTATTCAAAATGGTTTCCAGATCGAAATACCGACACTATCAATAAGTCCCCTTTTCATTTGGGTAAGAGTTCAATAGAGTGTCCCTGAAAATAGGCTTCATCAAAAAAGAGATTTCCGGTCCCTGTCGCCATCACTCATAACCTTCTTTCAAATCGTATGCAACGCATAATTGTACAACACAAATCCTAAGCTAACTAACACCAATGTCATTCACAATAAAATATTTTTCGGTATACCTATAGAATAATATATGTTATACCATAATTAATAGTAATCAGTGAGTAATTTTAATATTAAACATTATACTTATTCATTTTTATTTACATAACATCGACGTTCACTTAGTGACTGTCACGGGATGTAAAGCAAATACTTTTTACTATACATTAACTAACATTATGAAAGGAAACATTTGATTCTTGGCTTATTTCTTTGTGTTTGTTTGCATTCAATTTGCTCTGTAACTACTAGACCGATTCTAAGGGTTCATTTATTATTATTATGTCATCGCTAGTGAACAAACGCTATTTAATATTTTATAAAACATTGCAGATCATTATGAAAATTTCGATAATGTAACTAAAGGTTTGAAAAAAATATCAGAGTAAATCCTTATATCGCAGCTGCAGAAATTATTGACAACTAGCTGTCCCGACACACGTTGTTCTGTCATAAATTGAATTATTTGTCACGAAATGTTGTATATAATGCTTACAAGACCGGTCTATATTTGTAAATCAATGAATACTTGCCACATTTCGTGAAATATCCGTGCAAAGCCGGAACGAACTGCTTGTATATTTATATATTAGCAAGTGGCTCGACTGTGAACTATGGCGCTCTACATCCTCCCCGGCATACATACAGCAGTCGACGTCGTCTCGCTGATAATGATAATGATTGAAGTATAATTACTAATATCTATAATTTTCTCGTTGCTTCCTATATATACACATCAGCAACGCCTATTGCACAAATTTACAACCCAGTAGTCAGTGGCCATTTAATGGCCGGTCTGCCCTCCGCACGTCGGTCGATTTATTTGGTATAAATGTATCATGCGTCATCACGGGATGGACACATTACGTTGATGAATATTGCCATTTGCCGCGCTCCGTGAGTACGCTGAGATACGTGATGAAACAAAAAATATTTTGTGTTATGGCACACAAGTGCGGAACAACATTATCGTCAACAACGGTCATATCTAGTCTATGTATAAATAATATTATAAAGAGGAAATATTTGATTATTATTGTGCACCAATTTGACTCTGAAAGTTTTGGACCGAATCAATAAAAACCTTCTGCAAAGTTTTAGACCGATTCAATAAAAACCTTTTCTTTGAAAGTTATAGGCGAAAGAATATTTTCAAAAACGTTATGGATCCGAATGTAAATATCGATATTGTAACCCAACGTAAAAAACGATATAATCCACTGGTGGTGATGGATTTTATCAAATAATTAGTAAATAATATAAAATAATATTGATAAATTACCTAATCACCAACAAAGTTTGCAGGTGGTGCCAATATCATCCTGAATCCTGAATGTTTGTGAAGTCTTTATTCTATGGAGCTACTTATTTTATTTTATTTTCTTAGTTACTCTCACATTTCCACAGTAGTAGTAGTGGTTTGGTATCATCTGCTACAAAAGTAATGACTTTTGTAGCAGATGATACCAAACCACTACATATGCCTCATTGGCTACTTTCGAAAAAAGTAAGCGTGTGTACATAAGCATGTACATGCGTTAGAAGTTACACTTCTTTGGCGTAAAAAGATTACAATCTTTTACTTTCTTCTTATCTTTCGCCCTATTCTACGTTTGTGGAAAAAAAGACACTAACAATAGAAAGATGGTATTTAATACATTAAAAGTTTTGTTATAACGCATTATGGTAACCTTTTTGAAAAACTAGTGTTGAAGTGAAGTGAAAACTATAGTTAACTTAAGGTTCAGGTGTCGTAAAAACTTACTCACAAATTTTTCCCTAACGCACCGAAAGAAGTATAACTTCAAAAAAATTACTTTCAAAATGAATTATGTTACAAAGCGGCTAGAACTTTATAATGTTTGTAATACTGGAACTCTTACTCTATCACCATCATCATCATCATCACCACCAGCACGGCTGGACGGCGGCCACTGCACCACAGCCTTCCCCATAGAGTGCCATAGGTCACGGTCAGGAGCCATTTGCATTCAGTGGCAAGTGTGACTTCATAAGTATTTCTGTTATTAATATATATGAAAACTACCGCGAGTGCCATCAGTGCCGTCCTTGGTGAGGTGCCCCGGATCAACAATCAACAGGGCACCTTGACGGCTAGTCAGCCCCCTAAGGGACCAACTCCATCTCTACAGATGAGGTTGCCCAGCACTACAGGACAACCGACTTTGGGATAGTGCAATGGGGTGAGGTTCCCATCCTCACCCCTTGCCCCGTGCGCAAAAGCACCACCTCCTCTTGCTCTTAGGTTACCAAGGGCGATTCCTCCTCCTGATCTTTAAGCCCCCTCTTCTTATAAGAGGGGTGCAAAGATCCCCCAAGGTTCAATTGGCTTCGTATGGGTTCACCCCAGGCTACTAAGCCCCACCGCCACGACAAGGCTCGAACCATGGTGGGGATTAATGTACCCTCATAAACTACTAATGATAATGACAGCATAAACTTAAACGCTAACGGCCTCCAAGCTTGACGAACGCTCATTATAGTAGGGAAATGACACCTCGCCATCAGGTGACACAGACACTATAAACCTTACACTTCGAGCACTTTTTCATGTCCATAATCTATTTACAATTCACATTCACATTATTCACGAATCCAAAATAGCTGCCAACAAAACAATCTCGTAGCGAACTCAGAATAAAAAAAATCAGAACCTGAATCAATAATCCTCCAATTTCCTGTCAACTACCAATAAAATAATACCGATTTTCAGATGAAAAGGTAAATGTTTCAACGTGTCTACAAATATAAATTAACACGATGCATTTCCGTTTGCCGATTTGTTCCGCTGTCTGACACAGACATTTTCCATGTTTCTATCGAACTGTTACAACGAAGGTAAGATGCATTTCCTTCTACAGGTGATGTGAGTAACAATTGACTTCCTGTGTGACACGTAGCTACATCAGATATGCATATCAAAAATGCTTTAGGTAAAGTCGAACGTTTCCACCAGACATATATTTGAGTAAATCTTATTCACAATGTTTGTAGAAGAATAGGCTTTACTAAGAAGACAATTTGGCTTGAAACCCAGAGGTTATGATCGGCATCAGAAATAGTCGGAGAAAGAATTTGCACAGTTGGCAGAAATTATATAATAGAAACGAACGAATTGCAGTGGACTCGTAGTTGTTATTTGAATGATTTTCAACGGTTCACTTTGGCATTGTACGAATACCAAATTCCACTATTATTCACGAAATTTTGAATTTATTCAAGTCTTCTAAAATACACTAAGAAAATTTTGTCTGTAGATAAACCTTATTTTAATTTCAATTTATACATTTAATCTAATGATATCGTAATTAGTTTCCTTTTCATAGTAATTACGTTGGTTTATTTAACATATTATGCTTAGTTTTGGGTTTGTACTATGAAAGTTGCCTCATAATTATCATTGTAGCAAGTGGTAACACCTATAATTGGGTTTAACACTTTATAAATCGCTTTAACAACAAAAAACATGGTGGTTACAAATTTTATTTCATTCAATAGTATTTATGTACAATCACATAATGTAATAATTAATTAATTAATTAACTGGCACTACCGTTTTCGTTTCTTTTTTCAAAGTACTGAAGGCAGAACAAGATCAAAAACAACAACAACAAAACTATGATGTAGAAACCTTACACCTGAATGTTCTTACACCGAGTATCGGAACAAAGTCCGGTGTCTGAAGTCGAGTCTTTAAATATTAGCGAAAGTTTTGGGACGGGGACGACTAAATTTAGTCCAATTTAACCTCACAAAGACACAGGTTTGTGCGTTTACTATTAAAGAAACCACTTTGTCGTATCTCCTCGCTTCGAACACACCTCCCTAATGGCCTCAGCGAGTATAGGAATATTCGGTATCAACATATCGGCTAACGTTCAGTTTCACGATCACTTGGAAGTGAAGGCTAAATTAACCAATAAAACGCTGGGTGTCCCTAGTAGGGTGAAGCAGTACCCCACGTCAGCGCATCGACTGTAATTATACAAGACGCAGGTCCGACCGCATATGGCGTACTGCTTACACAATTGGGCCGCAACCCTTCAATAGCAGCGAGCTCCATTTGAATGTATTCAACGTAGAGCGACTCGTGTCATTGGTGACCAGATTATTTTATAACAGCTGGATCCTTTGGCATTACGGAGAGATGTTTACTTGTTCTGCTCCTTCTAACGCTTCCACAACGGGAAATTAATACCAGCAGCATATTTTTACATTCGGACATCGCGGCAGATTTCTAATTTCCACCGTCACCTTTACGTCACAAACTCCACAGCTGTGCTTTTCAGGCGCACTTTCCTACCGCGTACGTAATGGTTGAGGAACCAGCTGCCACCTTGTGTATTTCCGAACCAACACAACCTAGGCTTCTTCGAAAAAGGAGCTTACTCCTCATAGGCCTGCAACACACCTGCACAACTTCGGGTTCTGCGGGTGTCTATGGGTAGCGGTTGTTACCTACCATTTCCTTGTTTGCCCCTAGTCATTTAAAAAATAACTCACACAAATACTTCTTCTTCTCTAATGAAGCACACAGAGACAAACGAAACTCGTGCAAACTGCAGGGAATATTGATATCAAGGTTACTGTTTGAATTTTATTGATTGTATTATAATATATTGATTTGAATCTTAAGAAGATTATCACTACGTTATCTAATTAAAAAATCGAACAATCCTGTGAAAGTGGTGTGACATCGCAGAACCACATACATACTTTGAGCATGGCTGTGAGCGGTATATCGGGCAGATCTCTAGGGGGTGCACCATCCCGTTATATCGAGTTTATCCTGTTACGATAATGGAGTGGTAACTTCGTCAGTGCGAGGCTAGCCTTCTAAAAGATAATCACTGCTCAAAATATTGTCGACCCTTATGATTAAATTTATTGTAAACTCGTTGGTAATTGTTTCATCATCATCATTATTATCAGCATTTATCGGTCCACTGCTGGACATAGACATCTTTTAATGAACGCCCAGACGACCGATCTAGTTGCTGAACTTAAAATTAATTAAAATAGTATGGAATCAAGAAATAATATAATTTTTGTGAACATGAAAAACGCTGAAAGCTATTAAATAAAATTAGAAAAAAAATCCAAATAAAGTTCACGTTCATCTATGACTAGCAAATAAATTACCGATTTCGGTTTCATGGGTTCCGATTAGAAGTAATTAATGAGAAACAAAAATAAAGTGGCAGTTAAGAGATAAGTCCTACTTAACATTTTAATAGTATGACAGACCATAAAATTTTTGCCTAATAGGCTTCTAATAAACGATTCAAGGTTAAATCAATTTGAGCGGGGCCATAATGTTATACGGCGTCTAAGGCCCTGGGCAGGTATGAGATAGGGTTACCTATTCTGCAGCACCTGACAGGGCTGTTCTGACTATTGTGTTAATTTTCTCCTTTTGTGATAGCTGATTTTTTTTTTTGGTATAAGTATCCAAACTGTGAACTCTCAGACGATGGAAGTGAAGGAAGAGAAAGCGATATGTGATTGCCGGTATCGTAAATAATGCTCTCTCGGCTTTGGGGAGATGCATGAGGATACCATTTATCTATGTATGTATAATAGCTTACCAACAAATATAACGTCACATTAAAACTTATAGATAGTGCAGGATTAAATAGTATAGGTTATTTAAATTAATACCTATGCTGTATTTTTTTTTTTTTTTTTTTGATGCGCCAATCAAGCCATTGGGAGCAGAGCAACGCATCTGCTAATCTCTGACTGATCGGATGATTTAAGGCATCGACAGTTACTTACGGAAATACCCAAATTTTTCATTTCCTACTTACGCCAAAAAAACAAACCAAAATATCAAGAGTAGTCAAGCGTACAGCCGGTGACGATCTTATCTCACGGAACTCATTAAACCTATTCACACTGTACGAACTACTATAAAAAATAATTGAAAAAAAATCCGTCGCAACGTCATTAGACACCCAGCTTGTGATCCTGCGGCCAACAAACAAGGCATGGGGTCCATTAGCGCGATGGCGCCCGGTGGGAACGCGTTGCATTTTTAACAAATACTTGGCACATGCTTTTATAAGTATCCCTACTCGGGAACAGGTGTTTTATTTTTCCATTTACGTGTGGAAATCTATTTGAGAGAGTTAAGTGATGTACACTTTTTTGACTATAATTTTCGTGAAATTATTATTCGTCGTTTACAACTGGCATCGTCTTGCGGGTGGGTGCGTCTGCGTTACCCGTGACTATGCTCATATTTGTCAGTTCTCACATGGTGATAGTATATAGCATTTAATATACTCAAATCAAAGCGTCGTATCTGTTAGGTTTACCACGACGACCGCACGAGTAGTACCACCAGCCCATGGTGGAAGGGGCGACGGTTCCGCCCGGTCATGATAACTCCACGAGCTTTTCCAGCCCCCACGATGATGCAAGACCAACTTTAGCTGCCACCCGTGAGCTACGCTCGTTAGAGAGAGGAGGCGAAGTGGCCCGGTCTCCCTCGACTAAGACTTTTATTTTAGCTAATCTTAAATAACTATTAGGATGCATCCTTTTCTTCTGCGGTAGAGGCTCTCTCCCCCCTATTGACCATAATCTCACCTTGAGCGTTGCCCGACGTGCCTTAGTAACCTGTGAAGCTGCACTGGACACCTCCGCCAACAGAGCAGTAAAAAAAACTAATAATATCCTTTGGCCCAATTAACTATTTAAAACCGAATAACATTTCAAGCAGCGCGTACAAAGTAACTAACTCTTCAGCTTTGTAATATGTTACTAGATTGTTAACATGACAATATATGAATATTGCTTACAGTGAATCTCGCGTTTCTTGGCCTCATGACAGAAGACATCGTGATGGGTGTAATCGTCAACTTGACCATCATTTTTTCGGTTCCGGACCCCAAATTCTAAAAATGGGAAAGACGCTGTGTCTGTCCGTCTGTCGGCCTGTTCATCGGTCCTTCTGTCCACCTATCTATCTGTCCATCTATCCGTCTGTCCATCTGTCCTTCTGTCCACCTACGTATCAGTCCATCTGTCCGTCTGTCCATCTGTACCTCTGTCTGTCAGTCTAGTTGTCACCAAGCACCACATTTACCAAGGTAGCCGTTTCTTCTGTTATCGCTATAACAAAAAATATAATTCATGATTAAAAGGGGTCGAATACCGTAAAAATGTAGTTTTTAGTGATAACCGTTAGTGTGCAAGTCCTAAAATTGGCAGGCTTTTTATACACTTTACGAGTACAAAACGAACACATAACTTTTCATAACTTATCATGCAAATAAATCTGGAGAGTGTAATGTACTAATAGATGTGCCGTCTTCACGTATAGTTTCTTTAGGCATGAGGGGCAAACAAACGATTCTTTTGGTTGGCCATAAACATCTGTACAGCCAGAAATTATGCAGACACGTCCCATTCTGCCAGTGGTCCACCGGAAACTCACCAATTGCTCGTAACGCCATCAGCAGATTCAAGAGCGAGAAATACTTCCAAGGACGTGGTTTTCCAATTCGGTTGCAAAAATGGCATTACTATTATTATAATTGAAGTTTACTCCTTACGAAACGATATAAGGCGAATGTTATGAAAAGAAAGCGACGAGTACCACCTAATATAATGTGTAACAGCTATCGAGCAATACAGCTCAACGAAACGCTTTACTTCGATCATATCACATTTTTATAAATAGGTCAATTTCATAACTTTATGAATGAGAGACCAATAACCATCCTTAAGTTGCGCGATTTGAAAAAAATATATTTAACTATCGTCGTATGTGTCTATCCAATAATTATAATGATTTACAAACAACAAATACTATCAAACGATCACCGAACGATTGATACAAAAAGTAAATAGATTATCAGTTAATGAGGGGTTGAGTAGATATGACTGAAACGTACCCGCAAATTTCCAACCAAATTAATGCTATGTTTCGAAAAATCGAAATTTCGAATGATCACAAACGAAATTTAATCTAATAAACCTATAAATACTATAATTTTATGTTGTGTTGATATGGCTCTGGGAAAAAATTGCCTTATAAAAACTGCACCAAAATCCGTCGCGTGGTTTATAAAAAGCTTAGATACGGATAAAGTCGGAGAACGACTTTGTGTAATACATAGGTATATTATTTGTTTACATCTTTTATTTATATTCATGTGTCATTTACAAGTAAAGCATAGGTCCTTAGTTCTTCAGTATTTATTATGTTACTGAAAACCGTTATTTACTTTTCTTTATATTCCTTTAGGAAATTTAATCTGCATAGCTTTTGAGCATTACCAATTTTACAACGCATTTCAATTTATCATAATATCTAATTAACTAACTAAACGTAAAATGAGCTTTAGGTGCAAAAACCTAGAGTAGATTTGAAAACGGAACAGAATAAAGTGGCAATAGAATATACTCTGTTAAATACTGCTGTCAAAGACGTTTAGAAAGAAACCGCCAGAGGCGCAGCTATCGCCACTCAGTTCTTTATTTCTGTCCTTTTTTCTCCTTGACTTTTATACACTGTAAATTTAATTATCTATTGCATTCTTGAAATGTTGTCTATGACAACTACAAGCTTCATACCGACGCGTCATCTGCGTCGGATTTATTAGTCTTATAATTTTAATGTGATTAAGAAAATTGTGATAAGTGTAATTTTTACACATATTGGTGATAATATTAGTGTTAAGATTTGTTATATTATTATTGTTCATCAAAAATATATGAGGTGAGAAATCATTAAAATTATGACTTTGTTTGGGATTTTATGGGATCGATATCCCGGTGGACTAACCATGAGGCGCGTCGCTAAGGTTATGTCTGTAACCAGCATCCATGTTCATTTAACGGTCCCACAAACCAAAGCTAGCCGGCTCGTGTTACGGACCACATAATCCGGTCCACTCCTGACGAGCGTAGTTTAAAATTGTGACTAGATCCTTGTTAGCAGCCTTTATTCCGTTGCTCTTTCCACAGATATGACTGTAAATAATAAATCTCATACTGAGCTTCGCTTTATACTGAAAAGTGCCCATATCCTACACCTCTAGCGCTCGTAACCTTAAAACATCCCTTTTGAGATATGCACCTGTTTTCCAGCTTACCCTGCCTGCAGTGCGTGCCAAGAGCCCCAGAGTCCCAGCCATTAGATTGAGTGGAGTGTTCCCTGCCCACACGTAGTCCTGTAAGCAGTCAAAATTCCACGAGACACGTCGGACACCTCCTCCAGCATGGATCTGGAGAAAGCCCCCACACTCCATGAAGAAGACTCAAAAGTTATTCTCACTATCAGATTGATTATGCAGGGGAAGGTAAGAATATTTGCACTTGAAGTATTTACAAAGTGAAAACTGTCCTCATTATATTTTTATGTTGTGGTATTGTGCATTTTACCTTCTTCTAAGTAGACATTGATAAATATGTATTTTATCAAAAACTTAAATTTGAGTAAATATAGCTCATCTTTTATTTATAATAGTGAATTTAATGATAATGAGTTTTACTTTAAAAAGTAACCAACATGTTATCTATCTAATTTCATTTGCTATTGATAAGTCAATCTTGTTAGGAACTAGAATTTATATGGATTCCCAACACTACATCCTTTGTGTATATTATGAGCTTACTTTTACTGAAATTTCGAACTCTTTAACAAACTATTATGTTTTTCCCATAGTCGGAGGGTATTTTTATTATTTAATTTTTTTTATAAGTAATATGATCCATTCATAGCCTGTGCTTTGTACCATCATATGCTTACACACAATTGCTTTATTTCTTCAATTTACTATTGTATAGTACTCCTAATATATTCTGCTTCTGGTTCTGCAGTGAAGATTAAAGCGTAAGATTTCTGTGACATGTAAAGTGTACCAATTTTAACATGTACCTTAATTATATGTCTAGATACCAAGATTTAATTGGCTGTTATCCAACATAAAGTATATTTGGCACCCCGCCAGCTATTGAAGCTTGCCCTGTTCATCAAACATGTCGATTTATCTATTTTTTAATTAGAATGTTTGTTGTATGTAATATTGTACCTATATACACCTTAAGCCTATCTATTAACTCATAATTTCACCAGAATAAGTATTTCAACAGAAAGTTCATATGTAATGCATGCAACTTTCTAAAATTATAAAAAAAATGACTTACATTATGTGACACTACATTTTATGATACATATATAAATAATTTATGTTGTTCATAGCGAATGCAATGTTTCAGCAATAAGTATTCATTGAACCAGTTAGGTGTATTTTAGTACAAAGTTCTTTGAACTGCAATGTGTTCTTGTGACATTCATCTTGCGTCTATTTATATTATTAGAAGATGTATTGCTCTGATGCCTAGACAGATGCACAAGCATTGTTCACATGCTCTAAGAGTCATCAGGCCTAGCTGCCAGGAACAAATCGATGCACTGATACTAAAACTGTCTTTATTTGTGTACCCTGATACATCTATTATTACACTAAAGACCAGCTATACTGTAGCTATTATCAGACCAGTCAGCAAATGTTGCTCAATATGAATCTTACAGACTTACAAATATATTTAATAGTTAGAATAAAAATATTGGTATACATTGAATTTAATATTGATGATTTATTTTGTAGGAAGTGGGAAGTATTATTGGAAAAAAGGGAGAGATTGTTAAGCGGTTTAGAGAAGAGGTGAGGAGATTTTTAAATAATTTAAAATTGAGTAATCTACTGTTAGTTAGGTAAGTAACAGCCTGTCAAAGGATATTGTAGACTAGTGCCATAGCTGTATTTAAGCTGGGTTGGGCCTTCATAACAAGGGTACCTTTTGCTCAGCTGAGTGATAGGTAAGCTATAGATATTTGTGTGTGTACTGTGTTCCACTAGGTGTACAACTTATATATAGAAATGAAACACATTGCAAATGGCTTATGGGTTCCTTTCAGTAATCCTCATAAGGTGAAAAAATTACTATTATTAAAAATAAAAGGATGCCTAAAATACAACAAATTAAAACCAATATATGTCTTATCTTGTTTCTATTAATTTGGATTACCTTTTGAGCAATTACATTTTTTACTATAGGAAAATTTTGTACACATTCTTTTGTATTTTACACTGTGTAACTGTATGATTTTTAATTTCAGTCTGGAGCAAAAATTAACATATCAGATGGATCATGTCCGGAGCGTATTGTTACGGTCACAGGCAACACAAGTGCTATTTTCAAAGCTTTCACACTCATATGCAAAAAATTTGAAGAGGTGAGTGACAGACTACAAAGAAAAACATTTGCTATCATTAAATTATTAGATCCATTGTGATAATTAGTTAAAGGTTATGGAGATTCTTGACATTAAAATATATTTATTTCTTTTGTCTGCTTAGACGTCAAGAGTTTTTGAGCTATCATTATTTACAGATATTTATTCATATTACGTATTTTGCTTGGTGAATAATTTATTGGAAATGTTAGGTAGAAATTTGTATAATAACAATTGAACAACATCCCATTATATGGCATATTTTAATGTGATTGATTCAGGCATGTAATGTATTGTTAATGTTAACCACATTATATTATGTATAATGTGGTAATTATTAATATCACTTTACAAAGCAATAATAATAACTCATGGAGACTAAAAACTAGTGGAGACAACATTAGCAATGTTGCTTGTCATTTAAATGTATGTATGAATAATGTGGTCTTGTATAACAGTATACATGCGCAATCATCTTTGTCATCATTATCAGCCCTTATCGGTCCACTGCTGGAAATAGACCTCTCCCACTGAACGCCAAGATGTCCGATCTCCTGCTACTCGCATCCATCCCAGGCTGGCTACTCCACAGAGATTGTCTTCCCACACAATGAACGGTCCACCAACACTATATTTTCTTAAATGTGACCTCCACTCCAAAACCTTACTGACCCATCTGCCATCTGTTCTTCTGTGTGTGTGACCAGCCCATTGCCACTTTAGCGAGCTTACTCGTCGCGTGATATCAGATACTGTAGTTTACATGCACAATACCTTTTTTATTTTGTTCAATTATATTCAATTAAAAACTGTGAATGTTGACACTGAACCAGTAGGTTAGTGCTTATGAATATGCCATGCTAGCTTTACACTTTTTTGTTTATTAGTAATGTATTTAAAAAGAAGTCTATTAATAAAAATATTTGTATAATTTCGTGTGGAAACAGAACATCACAATTTTTTTAACCATATTTAACAGGCATGCAATATATATTCCCTATTCTGAAAATGGGGTGTATGTGTTTTTTATATTATGTTGTGGTGGTAGTGCCATTGTTAATTTGTAGTCACATTATACAGACACAATCATAGATGTCCCTTGAGGTGACACCAGCTAGAAGTGATGGCAATGCATTTAGGCATAACTCAAGATAGTGGTAGGGTGGAGGAAGGCAGCACTTGTTTATGCTTAAGCTTTGGCCAGTGCTTCTTGAAAATTGTTTGTGTGCAAATACATTTTTAGAATCTTTGTTAACCATCTCATGTCATAGAACATTCATCATTTTTTACTCCAACAGCATATGCTCAATGATGTATAATTTATCGTTACCAAGTTTGTTTGGACTGTTGCAGTGGTGCTCGCAGTTTAATGAAGGTGGCGGCGGCGGTGGGTCCCGCGCACCCATCACCTTACGGCTTATTGTGCCCGCATCACAGTGTGGTTCTCTCATTGGGAAAGGTGGATCAAAGATAAAAGAAATCAGGGATGTCACTGGAGCAAATATACAGGTATATCTCTTATAATATAACTGCTTTGCGACTTGCGTCTTGTGAGACTTAAAAATTTTGATTCTAGGGCTGATAAGTCTCGCAAATCGTGATGATTGTTTAACTATTTGTAAATCTCATGACAATCGTTATTGACTTATATTAGTCCCCAGAAATGGCTTATTTGCAATGAATGTCAATGATCACATGCTGTATCGAATCAGTTTAATCACCACATGAAGATGGTCATGTTTTCATGGCTTTCTTCCAATGATCGGGCAATGCTTACTAAAAAAAAGGGTTCTGGATTAGATTCGACCTACAGCCTCTAATCCAGAGCCTTGTGGGTGTGACCTTGAGTCTGATTGGATTGGAGTCTTATAGGACTAGTTAATATAAAATATTAATGTATAATAATATGTTTTAGGTTGCAAGTGAAATGTTACCAAACTCAACGGAACGGGCAGTGACTATCAGCGGCACATGTGATGCTATAACTCAATGCATATACAACATATGCTGCGTCATGTTAGAGGTAAATAACTTACTCCTATTTATTTGTGAAATAAGGCAGTGTAATGCACTAGCTATTAAAACATCTTAAGTCTAGTGATGTCTTAAGTTTACGTAAATTTTTCTTATTAAACTACTTTTACGTATTTTATCACGGTTTTTTTAAATTATTTAACTAGACGGTTTTTTTTTTTAATTATTTAATCATGATCATACCTTCAATTGGTTGTGAAATATTGTGATTCTAATATATAGAGGTTTTAGAAATGTCAATATTATGATATTAAAATAATCCTTAAGAAGGAGGCGGGGTGAATTAAATGGGATCATATCACCTTTTCCTCACTGGACATGGTCTCAATTCTGCATTTCTTTTCTTTTTCTTTTATTGTATGCGTGTCAATATATTTATGCATCTTGTGACTTGTTACATTCCAGAGTCCACCAAAAGGTGCCACAATCCCATACAGACCTAAACCAAATGTTGCTGGACCAGTTATTTTAGCCGGTGGACAAGCCTACACCATTCAAGGAAACTATGCAGTGCCTGCTCAAGATGTAAGTTAAAATAAAAGTAAAACGTGAATTCCCACCAGCTCAAAAATTTGTGTGCATAGAGCTAAACTATCGTTGTTTTTATTGTATATACAGCGAACATTGCAATGCAGGTTATTTTTTAAAATTAGTGAAATCAGTTTATTTTTCCTTTAAATGTAATCGTTGCTTATTATTCACACTTAAGTAATGTTCAAGTTTAGTTTCGCTCTCACGGTTTTCATCCTGGACAGATTACTTATAAAGATTCCAATTATTTTTAAAGATTTGCTTAGTTATGACTTCAGACCTGGACTATTAGGAATCCTGTAAGGCTTTAGTCCATAACCAATAAATTTCATTGAATTTGATTACATGCTCTAAGTTACTAACAGCAATATTTTACAGAGAAATACTGGGCTAATATAAACTAATCTATAGTTTTTCTTTTTATAATATTTTTATTAAAGAACTTTGTTGCTGAGCGGCCACATCATTCTATAGGTACACGAGTTTACATTACAAATAACTATGGGGAACACTGATTTCTAATCTGCATCTAGGGAAGATTAGTAAATAAATTTGTAACAATTCACATAATTATATTCAATTTAATTTGAAACACGAATGAGCATGTCTACTAGAAACGAAATCGAAAAAAAAAGTAAACAGAATTGTACGTACACTGAAACAATAATATTATCCAAAATTTTAAGTTCTACATTTTAATTACATTTCTGGTGTCATTCATGGTTCATGTTATAATAACATAGCTGTCTTTAATTAAAATTATCAGTTATGGATGATAAAAAGGTATCATGAAAATCTTGTCGCGTTTACACTGAGGCATTCAAAAATAGAATCGGGGAAGATAGATTTCAAGGGTGTGAGATAAAGCCGGCAATCTTTACTTACTTGTAGGTCGTGTGTCGTGTCTTTTTAGGCAAACTTATAATTCAAATTCGTGTAAAAATGCCACCTCCTGACTTGAGGCAAACTTCATTTCAATTAGGTAAACAAGCACAGTGTTTTAGAAAAGTTTAGTTCAAGGTCGTAAGGTAGAGCAATGTAGTGTCTTCGTCAAATTCAAGGTCTTAAGGTAAAGCCTATTGGCAAACTTTAGGCGGTGTGCACGCCCGTGTTCCCGATGCTGGAGATGAAGCCGCCCCTGGTGGGTGCGCTGCCACCGGCGCACCTGCTGCCGCCGCTGCACGAACACCACCTTGTGAGTGCACCGCAGACCTCATAGAGACGCGCCCCCTGTACGCTCCGTGTACGAGCCCCTCCCATTTGCCAATTGTTATCCGGAATTTATGTACCTGTCCGTACAACTTCTAAAATTCAGAATATGAATTGTAATTAGGAATATCAATTTTTCGTGTGAACTATCTCTACAAATTTTTATGAAAATTGTTATGGAAGTTGAATTTATATTTAAAAAGAAATTAAGTAAAAAAACAAAAAAAATGGTTGTTTAATTACATAACACTACTAAATAAAGTTATCCAATAGAAATCATAGTAAATTATACCAAAAATAAATACTACATATTGAATAAATAGTAAATAAAATTCAGGTAGCACGAAAATTACAATTATGTTTGAATATGTTATCTACTTATAAATGAAAGTACTACTGATTCAAATTCTGAATTTCAAATTTTTAAACCAAATCTGAAATCTCTTTTTTTGTTGTGGCTGTCAATCTATTGTATATCAATCAAAACGAGTGACAACAAATTTTGGTATTTGATTATATTTTTTTATATGAAACAAAAAAAGAATTTAGTTACTGTAAATGTAAAAAGTTGAATTTCTTATTTTATATATACAATTTTTTTTATGCTATGGTGTATTTTTCGTTTTCGATTAAATTATAATTAACTACTAAGCGAAAAGCTGACGAAATTATTTACGCAGTAAACACTTGGAAATGATAAAAATATATTTTATCTGTAGTCTTTTTCTCCATCTGAGATATAATTTTAAAATTTCGAGAATCAGAAAATCATAATATTCTGTTCAAAAATTTTCATATTATTTATTGTCTAGTGAATTTGTCATAGAAGCATTTGTTGTACCCGTTTAAAAAATTTTTTCTTCACTCCGTCATCTCTAATGTCCTGGTAATCGTGGAATCTTTTTGAACATTTTCACTCACTCTATGAGGTTGTGTGGTATTTAGTATGACATGTGATTGGTGCTGCCCCATTCCTTTTGGAACTGTACTAGATGTGTGGTGTAAACCTTGTAGCGAACATACCCGCGATGCGTTGCAGCACCCCATGTTTCCCCATAGTAGTTGTCATTACTTTGCGTTAACTCCCGCTTTTATTCCGTAGACGTCTGCATAGATACTTGCACGAGAGCCCCCCCCCCCCTTATTTTATTTTCCGGTCATGTACTTTAAGTCTCATATTATTTTAGTAATATTTTGAAGGAACACGTTGTATAATTTACGTCAAGCTTCATCTGTTTGTTTTCTGGCATCGCCGCGACAAGATTTTGTTTGACCAACGTTCACTCGCATATCCATCTCGCACCCATCCCTTGACCGTCGCCATAGCCCTTTCGGATTTATTTATTTATTTAATACAATAACAGTCGGAGCGCATGACCTAACATGATTATCATGACCATAGACGAAATGTTTCCCCGTTCCCTTTATCTTGAAGGTGCACTTCACGCGGGCAGCACCACTCGAAACTCACAATGTGGTCGAATATTTCATATACGAGGAAATTTAATGACGATGTTTACGGCTTGTCTTTAATATATTTAAACCGGACGACATCCGAGTTAAATGTATGAATTTGTTGATGGTTTTCTCAGCTGTATCATGTGATTTTGAAGTGTAGTTTCTACGTGGGTAACCCTATCCAGTGTTCCTATCCCGGCCATGTCAGAGAGGATCAAACAAGCAGCTGGAGCTGAAAATGTGTCATTGTTTGAGAATGATAGCTTTATGCTCGGAGCTCTATTTATACAAGTCATACAATATACTGAACTTAATTTTAGATGGGAGGATTAGCCAAGTCACCACTGGCTGGCCTAGCTGCCCTAGGCCTCGGCGGACTCGCGCCTGCGAACACTGGAGGCCTGAACCCAGCAGGTATATCTCTAATATGTTTACAATAGACAAATCTTCACAGAAATTCTTCACAACGATAGCAGCCGCGGTGCTGATACTGATAAAAATTATGTAAATTTTCATCTTCGCTATAACTTTTGGTGTAATTTTAATATTTCATTACTTTTCTTTATCAAGAATTGAAAGATTGGGCTACTAAAACACCTATGAATTTTCATCAGCTTTAGGTAATTAGATAATTTTTTTTCAACAAGTCTAAAAATATTTTATTATTACACAACACATAGGCAAATCGACCAACCTACTTGTCCAGAGTAAATCAACAATACCATTTTTCCCCTTACCCTTCATTCCAAGTGTATGTATATGTAGTGGACGGAAATGCGTAGTACCTAAGGCAGTGTGTATGCAGTGTGCGGGAGTGTAACGCCCCTATCAGTGCATGTGCAGCGGGTGAGAGGGTGGCGCCCCATTTCTTTCATTTATTGCGTATGTTTAGTCTAAGTTAGGCAAGTTAGTGTGTATGTAGCGGGCAAGGACGTAACGCCCACAATTAACTGTGTAAGTATGCTCTCTCCCAGCGTTGGCAGCGCTGGCGGGCTCGCAGCTGCGCACGAGCAACCAAACGCGCTCGCAGCCCGCCGCCACGCAGCAGTCGCATGAGATGACAGTGCCCAACGAGCTCATCGGCTGCATCATCGGCAAGGTAGCTACGCGTATACTCTGTTCGTGATAGGAATGCGGTAACGCATTGTCAAAACAGTTAGTCATGTCTCGCATACAATCAAATCCTTCCTAATAGAATGCCTCAGGACATCCATGTCAACAGGCTTAGTCATGCCAGGCAACGAATAATATTTAACGTTTTATTGGTAGGTTATATCTATTGGCAAAGACAGCTTCACTGCATTCCTAACACGGATATATTGAATAAAACAAAAATCCTTTTATTTCATGCATGCTACAAAACTACGCGAATACTTAACTTTCTCTTCTAACTTATTCCTGGTTCCTTTTTATAATGTTATATTATAATGAATTATCAAGAATTTATCCTTAGCCCCTAAACAATACCTATGACCTCCGTCTAGCCTAGAAGATTTTTATAGTACCCATACTTTGCAAACGAGTAGCATGGAGCTTTTGGTGACTACCTAGACCCTTAAAATTCGCACAATGTGAAAAGTTGACGTGAAGTACGTGACCATGTACTATGTGAGAAAATGAAATGTTTATGATTGTGAGCACGTGGATAGAATTATTGCCGAATTTACGACACCGAAACATTCGTCATACACATTTAAAAATACCTAAATTTAAAATTACCATATTTTTCTAACATAGCTAATTTTTTTATTCAGGGCGGTACCAAAATCGCTGAAATACGCCAAATATCCGGCGCCATGATCAGAATATCGAACTGCGAGGAGCGCGAAGGCGGCAGCACGGACCGCACTATCACCATCACTGGCAACCCTGATTCCGTGGCTCTGGCTCAATATCTCATCAACATGAGGTAAGGCTAACTCAGTTTATACACTAACTTCTAATATATCCCATAATTCACTATCCGTTAGACCAGAGTTACTGACCTTATCTTTTCTCCAAAAATTTAACTTGCCTGGTCCACCTTTGAACAGTTTATTTGATATCCCATGTTATCCTTTGATTTATCTTACCTTTTGGGGCGTGTCCTAGTGAAAATACAAACCAATGTTAAAAATACGCTGCTGATCACCGAAGTTATATTTTTTACGAAAAAATTGGTTTGGATTTAATTAAACCTTTTATATCGTGTATTTCAAAATAATTTTTCTAGCTGTTGTTTGTGAATTTTATTGAATTATCTCGACAAAATTGATGGCACAACTAATACAAATGTTACGAATAGGTGAAGTATTTTATAAGTTTAAAGCGCCTGTAGCGCCCGAAACTGTAATCATTACCGCCTACTTATCTTAATAAATCATCTAGACGCGTTTCTGTTCATTTAAAATCACGAAATGAGGAAATTACAATGCAAGACACAAGAACTATGCCTTACTTTTGCCCTAAAATAATTTTTCAATCGAACGGGTCAGCAGCGTTCAATTCCTCTCACGAGACGCCCCAAATTGTCGCCTGACCCTTACTAGCGTCCTGTCCCGCTCTCACAGTGTGGAGCTACAGAAGGCGAATCTGGAGGGTGGGTCGGCCAGCAGCGGGGGCGGATCTAGCGGCGGGGGCACGGGGGGCGGGCCGCTGGCGTCCGCCATCCCGCTGGCGCAGCTGCTCAGCAAGAGCGGCGCGCTCGGGGCGCTGAGCTCGCTGTCGGCGCTGGGCGGGCTCACCGAGCTGCTAAGCGGCGCCGCTCCCGTACAAACCACCGGCGTACACCGCAACCACAAGACCTTCCGCCGCCAGGACGACGACGCGCCCTCTAAGCCTAACAAGGAGCGCAACAAATACAACCCGTACTAGGTCTCCTTGTTTTGAGACATCTTGTCACACCGACTTGATGGCGGTACCTCTTTTTACACTGAATGGGCGATACGTCTTATTACACTGAAATGGTGATACGTAAATTCAAGTAAATGGCGATACTTTGTATTACACTTATAAAGTCGGGTTTTACTTTAAGTAGTGAAACGTCCTCGTAACGTGAGTGGTGGTTAGACTGCACTCCACATATTGTCAATGTGTGATGAGGGCTTTGATGCCGTGTATCTGTTTGTTTGGTATTACTTCATTCGATGTCTTTAATTTGTCGAAGTGTGTGATACGATGTCTCGAACGTACAGACGAATGTGTAGGATCGTTAAATAACGTGCCACGCTTTTGTGGCGGGTGGCAATTTTTTTCGCGTCAGAAAATGATGCATCGAATTGGATGCGATAATGTTAGTCAAGGACTCTAAGAGCTATATGCGGCTGCTACGCGGTTTAGTGGCGATTAAAACTTGATTTGAAATTTCGAAATTATTTCTGGGGTGTGATGAAGTCATTCAATGATATTTATACTTAACTTTATCTATGAAATGTTAAGTAAATCATGTTCAAATCAAATTTTAGACGTCATTGTGCTGGACTGGAGTATATTTAATGACATGCCACCTATTCCAGAAAGCCGAAAAGCGTGTAACAATTAGTAGTCGACTGGTGTTCACTACATTTTCAACTCGAACTGATTCTAATCCCAAAGAAATATAATCTCGGTATAATTTGTCTGTTCTTCGTTAAGTTTTTGAAAGAAAACAAATTTATTCTGGACTACTATAGTAAATAATCAATTTTACATTATTTTATTTACGATATGACGAACTTCATTAAAAATAAATCAAAATTAGAATATATGTATAATATACGCGATTGCTTCTGTAATGATAACTTATGTATATTGAGATATTCAAAAGTAAAATAATATTATTCGAAAAAAGATGTTCGGTATAGCAGCTAACGGTATTTTTTGTAATGAAGTTATTTTGTAAATTTCACTGAAAATGTGAAAGTATACAAAAGGGAGGAAATTTTTATATGCTGAAACAGCAAAGTTAACGATAGCTAGGGATCGCGACAATAGTAGAGTATTTAGAAGCTTAAATGCAGTAGCATAAACGGTCATGTATAAGAAGTCGATCTAATGTTAATACAGGGTGTCTAGAAAACGTCAAACCATATTACGAACCTTTTTGTTTGAAGTGTTAATGAAATAATAGTTACAGTTGGTGGTATAGTTTGACAAGGTACATAATGACAGTTGGTGGTATAGTTTGACAAGGTACATAATGACAGTTGGTGGTATAGTTTGACAAGGTACATAATGAATACTCTGTTTGTTTTTAAATAAAAAATTCTTGTAATTTTTCAATACAGTCAACAGTTTTTCAAGAATTATGTTCATATTTAATAATAAGCATTAAATATTTATTGTAATTTTTGAAATGTTTATTTTATACGGATAAGGTGGTATGAGTAGTCTTTGAATAGGTTTTTGGAGCTCATTCAGATTTTGATATTTTATCACTAGGCTAGTTTTACGGTAGTTATACAGCGTGTGTCTGTAGGTGTATCGGCGCTGTGCAAAAGCAAACAATCGAGAGACACTTTCTAATTAAGTCTACATTCCTAATTCTATTTTGTATCTTCAGATTCACGTTAATGAGTATCATTCCTTCACATGTGTTCGCTTTCAAGCATATCTAAAATTGATTAACAAATAATCTAGCAATTTTAAAATATATCTTCTAACATCACTCTTGCCTATTGTGGTATAACGTCATAGCTCACTGTCATACACGCAATAATTATTTTAATTGGGCTGGGAATACTAAATAATTTGGCAAAGACATTCGAAAACGGTATTCCAACGTAATCATTTTTGGGATATATTTTATTGATATAAATATATATTATAAAAATGTGAAGCATTGGGCGAGTGTAGGAATAGACAAGAAAGGCGAATTTAGAGTTCAATTTTATGATTAGCAAAAAAGAGTATTATATTTCCGTCTCTTGGCGTCTGTTTCATTAGTACCACAGTGCCGCCCAACACGACTCCGACTGTAAATTTGCACAGGCCCAAAGTAAAGGCAAATGACGTTACTTACTTAGTAGTAAGAGTAACATAGACAAGCGGGAATAGAGTAAGTATACTTTGCCTTTACCAATGTCGTTAGTACGAACATAAAATCGAGGTCCAATTCGAATGTTTTAACACTTAGTTTCCCGTGGAACCCACTTGTTAGCGTAACAATATAATTTGTAATGAAAATCATGTTATTTTTAAGATAATAGACATTTTCTTATCTTTTCAGGAATCTTATTACTCGCTAGTATATTTAAGGAAAAAAATATTGTTTTAAGTACATTCTAAATAAAAATCATAATATAACGTGGTACTGTTTTATTTGCGCGCTAATGATTTTTTAATACGTTAAGTACAGGTAGTATTTAACATTCGATGACATAGCTTCCTCAAGATCCAAGTCATTTCCTGCCTTCTTAGGCACCAAATATTCCCGTGATACCTGATAAGATGAAATTCGGTCCATCGAGAATCCATCCTACAGCTCTGGACCACCCAGTGTCCCGGTAAGACGTTTCCCTTACATTTTTATTTGTATCCTAGTGTATCCATTTTTATTGACATTAAATTAATTAAAAAACTACACCAAGTCCAACCTTCCAACCTTTGAACCTATTTTAATGTATTAACGAAAGTTTCTTACGTTTCATTACGAAAACGACGAAACACGGCTTCCTTTAATACCCGACTTTTAGGTATTAATACATTTTGTTTCCAAATTTATTTTAATGATTTAAAGTGTGCTTATTTTTAGTAATTTTTATAGCGTATGAGGATAAACGAGCAGTCGAAGCCTTTGGTGACTCCCGACGCCCGTACGGGTCCGCAAAGTTTGCGCAAATGTTGTCCTCTATGATTTTGTTATATTTAAATACATTAATAATTTGGACACTAATTGATCGTTGTATGGTGTTTGTGGTCGATTTCGCTGTTAACAATGTTCCGATGATCACGTTGCAGGATCACCATGGAAACCGCTGGTCTGCCGCTGCCCGGCTACCACTACATCGCTCCGAACCACATTGTGAAAGCACCGATCCATTGAATGGGGCTCCGCGGCCAGACTTCCAACATTGCGTACAAATTGTATAACACCGACCGCGCATACTTCATCCCACAGCAATGCGGAAATCTGGCTCCGATGTACTACTACAAATGAAAACGACACGACCAACATTTTGATAGAGGGCAAGCGATTGGCAAAGAGCTGAATGTATGTTTACATTTGTTACAAGTTTATAAGTATTTTAGATATTCTTATATTTATTCTCCGATATGAAACGATTGGAGCGCTACTTGTCGTCATGGTCAGGCATGTTGATTAGGAAACGAGGGACTGATATTGCGGTCTGTTCTAAAACAGTGCGTGCGAAAGACGCACCTCTGCATTGTTCTATGTTCGGGAGAAGAATAACTGAGCTGATCGAATTTACTATGTATTTATGCGGTCGTATATTCTACACTCGGTTGATTCTGTTACTGTACATGCCTGTGAATGGGACGATATTTAATTATTTATTCGAGCGTCGGCGTACTGTAGATGTAGATGCGTCACAACCGACCTCGGACCCGCTGTAATAGCGTAGAGTTAGACTAGCGATCAGAGTGAGAGGGTTAAAGACAATATTTGTAAATAACATATTCGTAATTACCTGATTAGGTGTTGCACGCACGCACGCACTCTTACACGTTGGCTACCAGTTCAAAGTATTAAGACTGCCCGCGTCATCAGATCTATATAGGGGAAAGCATTGATAGTAGTCTTGTCGTAGTCTCGTGTCATAGCCAGCTCGTAAGAGACCAATCAGTCGTATCAAATCGATATGATTATACGAAACCGATGGGAACAAATCCTTTAAGAAACTTACATTAACAAATGACGGCGCAGTGAAAATCACAGTATATCCTTTAAAAATCTTATTACGAATAATTAAAAGACGTTAGAATAAAAAAAAACATAGTGTTGTTAAATGTGATAGTTTTCTTATTTATTTAAAGTTTGAAGATCTCGCACACGACTTCGTGGGTAACAACTGCTGAAATATTTTAGTCGATTTAATGATATTGGTCTAGGGATCAAACCAAAGATTGTTAAAATTTATTTAACATTAATGATGTTGTGGGTGTATGCTAAATTATTCTGGGTAGTGATTAAGGTGAGTTTTATTTGATTAAGGTGAGTTCTATTTGATTATTTTACCCTCTCCAGACTGCTCATGATATTTAATCTTAGATTGAGATTTTAGATGATTTTGCGGTAAGTGACATTGAAAATGATAAAAGTAAAAAAAAGTTTAGCATATTATTGTAGCGTAAGGATAAATATAGGACCAGTGTATTGAGAAGCTCTTCATTTAATGTTATTTTTACTATTTTTCTCTTTAATAGTGCCACGTGGAAACATTTTAGTGCCAAAAAAATTCAACGTAACATATTAAGAACAATTTTATCCACTTAAGAACTTATTTAATTTTGCACCTTAGACCTAAGTCACTTTTTATCGTTAGTGTTTTTAACATATCCTTAAAACATTTCCCTAATGTCTTCCCTTTTCAGTATTTCGTTATAATAAATATTCGAAATAATAAGTAATGTTTGTGCCAAAGTGAAAAATATGGATTTGTGTGACGTCGACGTTCATAAGTGTTTGTTAATTTATTCGTATGTGTGATGCTAGTCAAAATCGTCAAAATTGAAATGACAAAAATATCATTTGCAACATTCTAGTCAAAATTTTCTCAATTGGTGTATGTATAAAATGTACATGTTTAGATTTGTGGGATGTCAATTGTTTAACTTTATATTTGTGCTCTCACTTAAAAGTATTTAAACTTTACTATCTAGCAATAAATGATAAAATCAATTATTTATTAAATAAATTTTTCAAATAAGACAATGTATAGAGCTTTTTACACTTAAGTACCAAACAGGTATAAATAGAATTTAATCGATAGGAATAATTCTGTAAGACAAATTATGTTACTAGAGAGAGGAAATTTTATAGCTGTGATTGACGCGTGGGGTGCACTTTTGTGCGATAGTTCTGCGTGGGTTGAATGCTATAAAGAGGGGTAGTAAGATAGAGCAGGCATCGTTAGCCAAGCTGTAAAACTGGCACGTGCTCTCATTATTGGGTATTTCGCTTTGGCAACTCGCATTGACATTGCTCGTTGATTTTGATAGCAGGGAAATTGAGACGCATAAATAATAGAAGAGTATGGCGTGCATAATACACAACATCTACGTGAGTGTCACGATAAAGATTTCGTTGTGTATGCTTAAAACTATCCTATCAAAATTTGAACTTGTAATGAAATATATCTAAAATATTTTTTTTTGTAGTTGCGAGGATCGAATGCGAAATATACAATAATAATATTCTTGACTTTAGTATAATCACATACGTCTTGTACGATTGGACTATGTTTGCAACAATATTGTACGTGTATCTTAATGGCAATTGTAACGCAGATACTCTGTAAAACAGCTGTTACTTCATTGATGTTGTTGGTAATTTAGTACAAGGCAGTTAGGTTATAGTGATCATATGTCACGTAATTATGTTCACGTATAATAATTAATTTGCAATAATTAACTATGTTATATTAAATATTATAATCGTATTTACGTAGGACTTATTGTTACTGATGTTTTGATTTGCTCAAGTATTAAAATATTTATAAGGTAAAATTTTCATTGTCGTTTATTTTTTTGTTGATTTATATTTGTTCAAAAATATAAGTGTAAAAGACATATATTAAAGTTCAGTCGTAACATTTTTAAGCACTTTTTTGTATGTATTTATGTTAGTGTAGAATACATTTCACCGCAGCGCGAATGTCTCGTATTGAATTATTATGAATATTGAATTTGTTTTAGTGCCTTTTCAATGATTTGTAAGTGGTTGTGTTTACGTTTTTGATCATTATTAGCCTTTATTGACAGGGTCAGACTGCGCTGTAAAATAGTGTAATTAAATTGAATTTAGCTAATATTTACTAAATGTAATAGTAAATTTAATAGAAATTTCGTGTTCACACCTGAATTTTTTACCGTTACTGCACCTTTTGGGAGTCCTTTTACATTTCGTGGCTACTTGTAGATACTTAGTGGGTATTGGTGTTGCTTAAAATAATATTTTCGAATCAAGCTTGCAAATGATTCAATAATGAATGTGAAGTATTTACATATAAAAGTAGTCGCTATAGTAAGAAAAATATTTTGCTATCTTCTTAATAAATTTACATTCATACAGGTTTGAGACGATTGGGTAATAAGGGTTGTGTAATTTGTTATGCATATACAATGTTCAATATATTCGCTTCCTTAATGCGATCCTTAAATGCACGTATTTATTGGGCTCTATTCAGTAAGATAATTACGGATGAAATGCGTACGAATTACGATTGTGAGTATGGCAACACTGCAAATTGACATTAAACATAGATACAAGAACAATTGATGTTCATATGTATACACGTGTTTTAGTTTTAATGTATTAATCGGTTGTAATATGGCCCTAAGAACTACAAGATCTTAACACTGTAGTGACCAGGGTATGATTAGTGTAGCCAATCAAATGTCTATGTTCTCTTCACCATTTACAGCACACGGCAATGTTCTTAGTGCTTATAAACCTACATTGTAAATTATCTACTTATTATATTAAAGTCAACGTCACCTTATTATGTTCTTTTACAGATTGTCATAAATTTAAATCCTCATTATAGGCTACGAGTATCAAAAATTAGTGGAATAAGCCTTCCCTTCCGTTGTTGAAATTCATTTTTAATATTAGATTTAATCACTTATTGACTGAGTACAATTAAGATCATCTACAAATCAGTCGCTGCAGCAATTATATTCAGCATTTAATTTTTAAGTATTTTTTATCAATATATTGTATTGTTTTATTCGTTACGATAAGAGCATCGGGCAACTTTTAATCAGTGAATTATTAATGGTGTTCAAATTTTAAACATGTTAACATTATATTTTACTTAGACCTCCCATTCACAATGGCTCTGTCTGCATCCATCCTCACGATACAAATATAGTACAAAATGTTTTGCACGACAATACGAAATGTAAACATATTTGACCAATGCTAATTTAGACCTGTGTATGCAGAGATGAAATACCCGTAAAGATTGTATTTTAGTATATTTAAATGAAAGTATGCCCTTTACATATTATAATTGTGTAGTCACGCATATGTCATGAATCTCATTTTTTCTACTGTCTATGGTAAATTAATGTGTCTGGCAAACTGTTTATGTCACAGGCATTTGTAAAGAAAAAATCGTTAGATATTAGAGAATAATCTCATTTTTTCAATTTGGATAAATCTCGATATATATCACATGTAAATTATTTACATGCTGTTTAGTATTAACTCACATTAACTTATTATTGTAGGAAGAAACCCTCATAATGTTTCTAGTTTAAGAGCCCCGCATAAATTTATAATTACTAGGACTTACAAAGACAGAGCCTATCCTTGGTAAGTTTTATATAAATCTGTCTCCGGTAACACAGTTTTATTTGAAACATGAGTTGAAAGGAAATGAGAACAATGATTGTTTAAAATTATCATATCTGTGGAAATATATCAATGTAATTTACATATCTAATCGTTTTCTAAAAAGAATTGACTAATGTTAATAAATATGAATGTTGTACTTACGGTTACAGTATACTGTCATTGAGGTTAGTTTCAATATAACGTTTGTTTTCATTATGTTATTTCAATAAAGCGTGTAAATAAATTTATTGGTTTTACTATTTCCTAAGTTTAGAAGCCCTCCAAGACATACCTCATGACGTATCTATAACTATATATTAGGGACCTACACTTGAAATTGGCGTTTTGTATGGGAGGAACAAAAAGTCGAATATTCTTCAATATAATATATTTAATAATTAATGAAACGTATGAATTGTTTTGTATGCACTTTTCTCATCTAGTAGGTAGTTCATTAATCCCTTTACTAAAAAAGCCAGTCGAAAAGGAATCAGTGAAATCTTTGAGGCGATTTGGACTGCCCCATCGGAGTTGATTTTTTTTTCTTTGCAAGAATTTACTCAAATTTCGAAGAAAAATGGTAATCTGTTGGAGCTAGGTCCGGTGAGTACGGAGGATGTCTTAGACTTAACAATTGAAGCTCTTTTAATTTGATAGCCGTTGCGCAGTGAGTGGTCTAACGTTGTCGTGAAGCAGCAGTGTTGTGGAGCGATTGACCAGCCTAGGTTGTTTAGCCGCTAGCTTTTCCATCGTGCTTTGAAATTGCTGACAATAGACATCAAGCGTAACAGTCTGGCCAGATTTGAGAAAACTAGTGAACAATAACGACACTAGTCCACACACACCGGTTAATTTTCGCTTTGTTGCTTCGTGCTGAGCACTTCCGATTATCGTAAAGAAACCATTTTACATCTCAGGTAATGATTCAATTTAAAAGACCTTCATTATTGTGCCGTTTTAATAATGTAACGCAGCAGTCGACGCTCGTTTGCCGGTTTGCTTCAGTCAATTCGTGGGGTACCCACCTTTCAAGTTTTTAATATTCCCAATTTGCTTTAAGTGAATTAAAACATTTTTATCACTAACATGGCAGCCTGCAGCTAACTCGGCCGGGGCTTGCGATGGATCCGCTTCACCAATTGCCTTCAACTCTTCATTATCAACTTGGGTTTCAGGCCGTCCACGAGGCTTGTTCTGCAGGTCAAAATTTTCAGAACAAAAATGTTGGAACCAAAAACGAACTGTGTTTTCTTTTGCAACACGACTCCCATACACATCATTTACCCTTTGAGTCGTTTCCGCAACTCTAGTGCCACGGCGGAACTAACTCATAAGTGATGCGATATTTTAAGTGTTCCATTTATGTAAAATGACGCAAACAGAAAAAAGAAATGAATGACGGTCATCGAAATACATGTGTAAATAGCTGTACAAATTTGATTGTTGAATTCTTTACTAAAGAGGAGAAATTCGTGATTAAAGTGGCCAGTACGAAAAACGCCAATTTCATGTTACACAACCAGCTGGCTCAGATGGTAAAGTGACGGTTAGCCCGTGTATTACCCAGAGGTCGCCGGTTCGAATCCCGCCTAGGTCATGGAAATATTTTTTAAATAAAAATATGATTTACTTCGTCTGGCCATAAATATTATATTTGAATTTGGAATCTAATTTTTTTTATGGTATAGGTGTTAAACGAGCAATCGGAGTCTTTCTACGACTACCGACGCCCATGAATATCAGCATAATTACAATGCCGGTGCGTTGTCCTCCTTTTAACCTCTCCCCCTCCCCAATGGGCCACCGGCTGCTCACAAACCGCACGAAACGCGACACCGTAGATGTGACTACGTGGGTATCAAGTGAGCGAGAGCTACCTCCCCGGTCGTGCCAGCCTAATTCCGCTGCAGTGCAGCATGGTACTCCACTTTTATAAGACCGTTCACTGCTCATTTTGGAGCCAATACAGTGTACAATATTTTTTTTCATTATAAGCTCTTATTGGTCCACTGCTGGACATAGGCCTCTTTCAATGAATGCCAAAACAGTAAATACAATATTTTAAGATATTAAACTGGACTGGGGTGAGAAAATTTTTACTATTGAGGAACATTTTAACAAACAAAATAACCGTATTTATGCTCAAAGCTCTAAGGAAGCTTCCTAATTAGTCGACAGAGTGTAACGTGGGCATTACGCGACCTCACTGATGGTTTGTTAACTGGGGTGTTAGCAATGAAGGAGTGATTGAGTCATATTTTTGTGAAAAAGGTATCGAAACATCGGCATAAGTGCAGCAAGATACCATTCTTGAGATGGTAGTTAATCCCCTTAATAACACCATGTTCAATAACCAAGTCCGGTCCTTCCAGCAAGACTCGGGAAGCTCCATCCACCCAATCTTGGTTAAAACGAATGTTCCGTTCCGAATTTGATTCATCTAGTCCCGACCGAGAGTAGGGAATAGCTTGCTCTAAGCGACATGATAATTTGGAGTTCCTAAAACAATCCTTACGATTTTCCCCATGGAAATAGTGCGTGCTTCTATTGATAACTGGCCTCAATATTTAAAGGACTGTAGCAGTCAATGGTGGTCACCATTGTCTGTCTGTCAAGAAACTTTATATATTTTTATTGTTTTATATTTTTATTGTTTTATATTTGTGTTATAAGCTAACACACTGTAAAAGTAATAAATGTTTAATAGCTATGGAAAGACTATGTATATTGTTATTATTATTATAGTCTACAAAGAACGTCTCTAATTATAAACTATCGACATGCGAGTTAAGGTTACTGGCAAAACCAAATGTGAATTATAATCGCGCCCAGCGGGCGACAGTGTTACGATACCTACAAATGATACCTACTAGTAAAATAAATATTAGATATCCTGGCGTGTCGTGGGTCATTTTAGTGGTGAAGTGCCTCTACTGAATTGATTGTAGCCATTCAGGCGGGCGGTATAGCTAAAGTAGATACGTGTATTTTAGCGGCACGAAATGACGAGTATGGTCGCCCTTGTGCGGTCTTGTTAAAAGATGTTGTCTTAAGATTATATCTATATATTTTATAGACATACAATAGAGTACATTTTTATTTAGTTTCTCCTTTCAAAATAAATGTAAATATACAGAATGTGGCACGTAGCACATTGACATAGATTACAATGGATCCCGCCGACGACGAATGGGGGTACAAAGGAGGCGCTATCTGCAGCGCTTTCAGTAGTGCCCATGTGTTCCGTGTCGGGCCGGGATGTGAACCCGGTTCAATTCATCAATACAAGGCGTCGTGGGTACTGTTGTTACACAAATATAAAACAAGCCAGACAGTCCCCGAGGAGGTGGAGTTTGGCCTTTTCGCTAAGGCCAGCCTGTCGCTGGAGGGGTCATGTTGTCTGTAGACCCGGGACCCTCCATTCAGCCGCTATTAATGGAGCGATTAGACTCCCGTTTGGGTTTAGTTGGTATTGCTACCCAATTGTCGAGTCATAGGTCTGGGGGTCTACCCGAGCTCCCAGGTACCATGCGTATATCCATCCCCTTCGTCACCAAAAAGAAAGTTACAATGGACTCCCCGCCACGGGTCAAGCCTTGTCCTGGCGGTGGGGCTCAATAGCCTGAGGTGATTCGAGAAATTCGGGCAAAGCCAATTAAACCAATGAGGCTGGTCTTTATAACCCTCTTACAAGAAGAGGGGACTCAAGATCAGGAGGAGGAGGTGGAAATGAGGTGACGGCGGAGTAAGGGATGAAAATGGGAACCTCACACCATTGCATTGCCCTAAAGTTGGTGCGCTTGTCCTCCCCACCATGGTCCAAGCCTTGTCGTGGCGGTGGGGCTTAGTTGCCTGGGGTGAACCCAGACGAAGCCAATTGAACCGAGGGGAATCTTTGCACCTCTCTTACAAGAAGAGGGGGTTTAAGGATCTGGAGGAGGAATCGCCTCGGTACCCCTCTTATAAGAAGAAAGGACCTAAGCAACAGGAGGCGGCGCTTTTGCGCATGGGGCAAGGGGCGAGGATTGCACTGTCCCAAAGTCGGTGGGGTTGTCCAGTAGTGCTGGGCAACCCCATCTGTGGACGTGGAGTTGGTCCCTTAGGTGGCTGACTAGCCGTCGAGGTGCCGTGATGATTATTGTTCCGGGGCACCTTACCAAGGGCGGCACTGATGGCACTCGCTGTGGTTTTTGTGGGTATTCGGGACTGTCATGTGCCGCGAGCCCCACACACCACTAGACCCCACCCAGGGCCGGTGAAGGCGCGTAAATGCATTTCCCTGCATCAACAAAAAAAATGGTGCGCTTGTCCTGTAGTGCGGGACAACCCCATCTGTTGACGTAGAGTCGGTCCCTCAGGAGGCCGACTAGCCGTCGCGGTGCTCTAATGATTTGTTCTGCCGGAAAAAATTCAAAGACTTTTTCACCACTTCAAAGACGACACTGATGGCACTCGACACTTTTTTGACACACCCACGCACCACTAGAATCCACCCGGGATCAGGAAAGGCGAGTAAATGTGTTTCACCGCGTCAACAAAAAAAAAAGGGAAGGTTACAATGGAAAATGGTTAGTGGTTTTGAAACATTAATAGTTTGCGACGCTAGCTTTAGTATGTAGATGCAGTGACCGTAATTCCTTAGTCATACTTCGAATAGACGTCCCGACACAGAATACAGAAAGTACATAAACACAAATTTTAAAAAATAAGCCTTTTGGTGGCTATTGTTACCCTCACACACATAATATGCAACTACAGTTACTGTTTTATGGTTTTGTTATTAAGTAAATCTCTGTGGAGTAGCGGTGCGGGTGTCGCCTGTTAAAACCGATAGCCGCGGGAGGTCCTGGGTTCGATCACCAGGTCGGGCAACTATTATAAAAATGTTTTTGAGATTATTTTGAGCATGCTTTACATTGTCCGGGATTCGAATGTGCTCGAAGTGGCCATAGGCTTGCCACTTATGACATCATGGGCCTCATTGCCTTGGCTAATCGTTGGTGTGCTAGTATATCTACTGGACTTACGAGCTGTGGATGTACTAGCACACCTCTGCCTACCTCTTCGGGGATAATAGGCGTGAAAGTACTTTTTTTCTATTAAGTAACTGATTTAGTCCTTAAAAAACTGTCAGACACATAATATAAGAAAACTTAAGCGGCAATGCCAGGCATTGCAGCCTAATCGGGCTTGCGTGTAACCGATAGGTAATTCTCGCTCACGTGATTCCACCACAAATACGCATATGTCGTTCGGTTTGTGAGTTGCCGGCAGTATGTAATGATATTTTTGAAACCTTCAGAGTGGCTTAGCTTAGCTTAAAATTGTAGGAACTGCCCGACAGAGGTCACTAGTCCGGGGTACAAGTAACTTAACAATTATAAATACTTACAAGATCAGACAGTGGTAAATAACATTTGTAGCCTACAACTTCGTCCGCGTAGACAAACAAAACGGTGTGTAAAAGTTAACATTTCTATAGCATATGTGTTACTTAAGCTAGGTACAACATTGTCAAGTTACAACAAAATACCTTCAGTAGTTTTAGCGTTATTGAGTGACAATCATACATCTATCCATCAATCAAAACTTTCTCATTCTTTTAAATATTAATAACGATAAAGGAGGCAAATCAAAATATTCACACCCATTACATAGTGACATCTAGCGGAAATCGCTTAAACTTGCAGAAGAAAAGTGCTACTCTTTAAGTTGAAAGATTATCCACTTGGTTCTAAAAGCCGCAGGGAGCAGAGGAGGGCAGAGTTTCACTAGACATTTTTAAGTACCAACAAGTACACCACCATCTATCGACTACGCCATGTAACAAAACAGGTATACTGCATAGGAGGAGGTAGTGCCATGCATGGTGCATGACACTACATACGCCTATGTAACGATATTAGGCCGGCACGATCGGGGAGGTATCTCTCGCTCACACAATACCTCTGTAAAGTAACATAATTATGCAGATGTTCCTGGGAGTCGGTAGACGTTGAAAGGCTCTTTTGTCCCCCTATACTGGGCCACCAAACTAACAAACTTTATCACAAAATATATATCAAATATATACATTATATAGTAATTTTGCGGCAATATCATGTGAGTGTAAAATATTTCCCCGGTTCAATTCCGCTGCAATGTAACACTTGCACTAGTGTGTCAAACCCTAATTTGAATGTAACATGTGACTGAGAGTTAGCGTGCACCCCGCATTAGGATTTTTATGCTATTTGCGATCAAAAAAAACTAAAATATCTGTTATTATCATTAGCTATATTGAATTTAAGTCGTGTTTCGTTTCACAGTAGCCGAATTGGGCCGGCGACCCAAATGAAAACCACCCAAACTATCCACTAAAATTGTCAGAACAAAGCCAACACGATGTGACGATTGAGTAACAATGTTCGTATATATGATATGTGTGTCGATTACTCAAATGGAAGGAACTAATCTATATAATTAACTATCGAAAAAGCGAAGACTTTGAGTAATAACGGAGCAAAATTGCAAAAATTTATAAGTAGAGAAATTTATTGTTGGCATATTAATGTATACGGGGGGTGTTTGATACGTATCCGAAACGACAAATAAAAACCTTAACAATTTATTTGAAACAGTTTTATTTTTCAACGTAATTTCCCTCTCTCTACCTTGATGCATTTAGTGCAGCGCTTATCCAATGCCGTTACACTAGTTGGATAAAGTGTTTTCGCTAGCCCCTCAAAATACTCGTCTACGGCGACAATGACTTCATCACTTGATGAAAATCTTCGGCCACCTAACCATTTCTTGAGATTCGGGAATAAGTGGAACTCGCACGGGGCCAGATCTGGGGAGTAGAGATGATGCGGTAAAACTTAGAACCGCAATTCATGGAGTCTGGTATCTGAAACCCTAGTCGAGCGCACAGGTGCGTTGTCGTGGTGGAATAATACTTACTTTTTGGCTAACTGAGGCTGGATTTCTTCACAAAATGTTTGCAGAAAGCTTGCATAATACTGTCCATTTATTGTTTTTCCTTTTTGCAAATAGTCCACTAAAATAATCCCTCGAGCATCTCAAAAAAAAAAATGTCGCCATCACTTTGCCGGCTGACAAAACCAACAAAAACGTTTTTGTTTCCTGCGGCGCAGGTTTTCCACTCTCGATTCACTGCTTAGATTGTTACTCGCCAATAACATCACATAATGCCGCAAAAACTCGTTAGTATCACGCTTAAACAACGCCAATCACTAAGACGTATCGTCCACTCATCAAACGCGGCTATCGCGCGCAAAGCTTTTTCATTTGCAAATATTGGTGTAAAGAATCGTTTAGAGGAAATACCTACCATCTCTGCTATCTGATTTTTTTTATCTTTTTAATCACATGTCCGGATTCATGATTTCATTTGGACGGCCAGACCTGTTGGCGACTTCGCAGCTCTGTCTCCCACGTTTAAAATCAGTCTCCCAGGTGTGAATTGTACTAAATGTAGAAGAATTATTACCTAAAACACTATCTAGCTTGACTTTAATCTTGGTTGCTGTTTTCCCTTTTAAAACGTAAAACTTTATCACTGCACGAATTCCGTTTCTTTCCCTTGTTGAGAAAACCTACGGTAGAGAAAGTTCTGGGTCCTCTCACACAAATTCTATCAGTTCGAATAAATTCAAATTTGGCGTTCTGTTTCCGAAAAGATGATAGAATATAATGTAATAATTTTTTTATAAAAATAGTTGTGGTCTACGTATATACGCTACGCCGTAGCATTGCTACATAGCCGAGTGTCCGGAAACAGTCATGTCACATACACAAAATAATTTGACGCGGCGGTTAAAATGACGCTTTGGTTGTTAAACAGAGTGGATCATGCTTTGTACGGATGTTATACAGCTGACAAAATCTGTACATATAATAAAACAGTAAACGAAGTAGTAAAGTAGTAGAAAGTAACGAAGTACATTAAATATTAAAAATAAAACAATTACAGGGTGATAATAAACCAGTAGTAGAGAAATGTTTGAAGAAATAAAATGGTATTGTATGTTTGTCTGTTTGAATACGCTCTGAAAATAATGGACGGATAGAAATGAAACTACTTCGTTCTTTAGGTAATAATGTTCGAGTCTATAGGTGTTGTAATAAGTACGGCAACGAAAT
>JAFELO010002562.1:94631-159199 GCA_017140195.1 Eumaeus atala
GTTAATTAATTAATTGTCACAAGTTGGTGCTCTGTGTTTTGAGCAATTATTGTTTAATCGTATTTTTCGTATGTGACCCCCGAGAATACTAAAAGTATGACATCAATAATTTACTGGATATATGACTTCCAAATATTTTTTATCGAATGACACAATAATGTATGTTTTTTAATTTAACATTTTATTTAACATGGGGCAGATTTTTAGATTTGGTACCAGGAATTTGCTATCAACGTTGTTATAACTTTTTAATGGATTTTATCGCGTTTCTTAAGATTTTCTTGTGGGATGAGACAAAATCCGTTAAATAGTCATAACAACGAATAAACATTCGCGTAAATATACGAAAATAATTTGCTATCAACGTGTTTGAATATACAGTGATTTCATTTATTACTGATGAGTATATTGCGCAAAATCGAGTCTGTAAACCTGGTGTAAGAAAAAACAAGATAAAGTGTCGGGCCGAATGTAAAATAACGTTTGATTTAGTTTTACGACGGTCGCAGGCAGCGCTGGGAGTTCCCTTTGATATCAGTCCGAACGCTTTAAGCTCACCTGAAACGGGCAGGTAATATCTCGTGAGATTTATTGCTAGTTTATTATGTATTAATCTCTACAAAGAGGTCAGTAATATTTACATTTCATATGAAAAATCTATTCTTTGTGAGCAATTAGTTTATAACAATACTGAGTCCACTTCATAGAAATGGTCGACTCTTTATAGTTGCTTTTTTACATCTACAGTTTATTTGCCCGTTTACAAAAAAGGTAATACCAAGCTGCATAGGAGGAGGTACTGCCACGTACGGTACATGACACTACATCCTCCTATGCAACGGAATTGGGCTGGCATGACCCTGGAAGCACCTCTCGCTCACTTGACACCGGCATAAAGTGACAGCGTCGATGTCGCATTTCGGTTTGTGAGTAGCCGGTGGACCATTGGAAGGGGCAACGCATATGAGTAGCAATCATGCGAGCGTCCATGTGCGTCGGTAGCCATCAAAAGGCGCCGATTTGCTATATATGCTATAAAAAATTTTTTTTACTACAAATTTAATTACCATATTTTTCAATGTTAGCTAATGATTTCTTATAGCTACCAGGATAAGTCTACCTCATTTATTGCTCTTTATAGTTTGGATAACATTGCGATAAAGCGGCTTGCTGATGAATTCAGTCGGCACGATCGGGGAAGTGCCTCTCGGTGAAATACCGCGTTTAGTGTAGTCTCTGAGCCTCCGGTACCCCATTGGAACCAGAGAAAGGAAGAAGGGCATCTATATAATAATAAAGGGTTAACGAAAAGTTACTGTTCTTACCGCCCTATATTTTTAAAAATACTCTAAAGAAGGAGTGTACTGAAACAAAAACGACAACACTACTTTACATCTCATACGTAGTCAACTCTAATACGCTCTGGCCTATTAACCCCAGCTGAAATGATATGAAAATGTTTTTATTCAAAATATAATTTAAAAATGTTTTTGTAAACTTTTTGAACGTCAGAAAATATTTTTGACCACCGGTTCAACTTTAAAGCTGTCCTAAGTAGAGCCGAATTATTAATTGGTAGTTTCTTGACGCTTTATAGGATCCTATTGCAGAGACGTATGCATTGACCCCGAAAGGGGTAATTAAATTATTATACTATTAGGTCTATAAACTGCTATGCCTAGCCACAATGTTTTTCTGTGTGTAGTATTTTTCTTATTGGCATCATCATCACTTATAATGTTCTTACGTACATAACAGGATTTTACATCAAAAAGAGGTATAGAGAATAAACAGTATGTATAATAATTTCCATAAATTTATCTCTGAGTGACATATTAGAGGCTAGTTGGTAGATGATACGAATATCCCGCTGAAATGACTTGTGATATTCTTACGATTTTATACCACGTACGTACCGGATGCACTCCCGACAAAAAGGGAATATACCATGTTACACTCCCAGAAAGACGGTTTTTACATTTAGCGTGGCAACTAACCATAGCATCCAGGTCATCATGATAAGTGCAATAATATCTTGGAGTGCGTGGATCCATGACCTTGGGGTGAAGGTAAAACCACCTCAACGTATATTGGCCGTAGAGGAATTATATAATCATAGCTAATCAATGGTGACGACGGCACCCCTCAAGTGAACCGATTTCTATTATTTTCCTTACCTGTTTATTAAAATAAATAATATTAATATCAAAAAAAGAAACAGCAACGATCTTCGCACCAGTTCTAATGGGGTAGGTAGGGCGAACCGAGCGCCACACATCACGATCCCTACATAAGCTACCTTTGAACAAACGGCCGCCTGTTGTGAGGAGAATAGCAAAAAATAATCCTAAGCAAAGTTTTTAAATGATAATAATAATGTTTAGTAAGTGAGCTATGCTGTATTGCAACGGAATTGGGCGAGCACGACCTTTAAGCGTGCATGATGTGAGCGAGAGCTACTTCCCCAGGTTAGAAAGGGGAGCCGGGTCCTGCATCAGCCAAGATGTTACCTCAACTAATCCTAAATTAGAAACGGGATGCATCCCTCCCATGTTGTGTGACACGCCGGGCGGCGGGGTAAGTCCCTATATACAAATAGGTACTGTGGAACTTTCCTGTTTGCAAACGTTTGAAAAGTTTATGTTGCGGTTGATTTACAAGCAATGCTGTAGTTTAAAGACTTTTCGTTTTATATATACAAATTAGAATAAATGTTTATGATCCTGGCTTGTCTGGTCTTATTTTGTGAAATCGCGTTAGGTAAATACTTCATAACGTGCATTACGTGGTTTATTTAAAAATTCTACTTCCCTTGGAACGAGTTTCACCCGTGGGTATGCTAAAGAGAAAAAAATGTATCCTTCTTTCGTATTTAATTTAACTTTTGTATTATAGGATAGTATTATTATTGTGTGTGGGAGCGGCCTAAGAATACCCTCACCCTCAATCCGAGTCCAGGGTAACGTAAGAGTCGTCAAAGGGCATTAGCCTGTTTCGTAGTGATAGTGAAATGGACGGGAGCACCGGACGGCGCCCACGCCGTGTAATGGCGGTACCATCAATCAGATCGGGGAAAGACAGCAGTGGCGCCGATTCGAAAAATAATCTGCGATTGCCAGTCCGCCTGCTCAGCGTGGAAATTATGAGCATTAACCTCAAATGGACCACAACAGTAGAATTCGGCCCCTTGTTCCCGGTAGTTCCACTAGCCCTAGCCACGGTAACGGTGGAACAAGGGGTGCTAAGAATCTCCGGGCTACGGATCGCTACCACCGATTTGACCTGGCTACGAATAACGGATGAACGCTCAGACTAGATAACCACTTGGTTGAGCTGAAGGTGAAACTGGGAAAAATCCGATGACACGTTTTGGGGCTATGTGAAGTCCAAAGACAAGGCGAGGACACCATAACTCTGCCATCGGATCACCTACTCCATTTCAGGGAAGGCGACACTCCTTCACAAGGCAGCGTGGGATTCCGCGGGAATAAACCCCTCGTAGGCAGCATCGTCGAAATCTCTAGTGTGTCGGGTAGAGTGGCGTATCTTAAACTCAATAAGGCCCTAAGTGATACAAGTATATACACAAACCTCGACACATTCCGATGATGATGTAGAGATCACCTATGAGGATGTCTCAAAGGCCTTACATACCACCTGTAACTTCAATGTTGTTATGGGGGACTTTAACGCCAAGGTTCCCACCTTATTCCCATACGAAATGGTGTCGAATCGAGTCTGGGTCCAAGAGGAGTCAGAAGTCAAAATCGCAGTGGGCAAACACTGGTAAACTTCCTCGAGAAGGAGGGCCATTTTTAATGAATTCCTATTTTAAGAGGAAGCCCATAGGAAGTGGACACGGCAGAGCCCCGATACTGTGGCAAGGAACGACATTGACTTTGATATGATTGACCAAAAGCATATATTTAGTGATGTCTCCGTGATCGACAGGTTTAAAACCTGAAGTGATCACCGATTGGTTAGAGGCTTCCGACGCGAGCGTATCCTATAAGTACAGTCGACGCTCCGATCTAACTTCCAACTAACCATGGTAAGTTCCGAAAAATTCCAATTGGAATTAAGAAACCGGTTCGATGCCCTAGATATGTCGGAAATACAATGGAAAATGACGAGGACATGAGTGGCGTGATTGGACAGCATACGGGAGGAGACCTGAACTCTCAAATGAGGCCCTGGAACTTATGGGGGAACGCAGAGCACACGAAGACGTTGCGTCTGCCGATGTCAAGCTTCTTTCAAAGCGAATCTGCAAACTAATACGCCGAGACCTTCGCAGCTCAAATACGCAACGGGTTACCAAAGCGATTGAGCGGAAGGAAGGGTAGAAGGTTCTTGTAAATAAGCTTAGAAGAAGTCATCTGACAAAGGTTAGGACTGATTCTGGGGTTACCATGTATTCTAAGCCTGGGACCTTGTCTGAGATCGAAGTTTTCTTTAAGAAGTTGTATACATCGCACGCTCCTCATCCTGATATCCTAAACAACGATTCGCGTGCAAGCCCAACACGACATTTGTCAGGCGGTTTGCCGGACGTCAGCTTGAGTGATATTATTCTGGCTCTTGCGCAGCTTAAAGGGAGACAAGCTCCGGGGTAGGACGGAATTACAGTCGAGCTTCTTAGGACAGGAGGCGAACCTGCATTAAGAAAGCTAAAAAAGATTTTTAATTTTGTTCTTCTGCGGGACGTACCTCCCAAGGAATGGCTTGGAAGTGACGTTGTTTTGTTTTTTATGAGTCACTTCTTCAAAATTACAGACCGATTTCACTTCTCAGCCATATTTACAAGTTGTTCTCAAGAGTGAAACCTGGGCTGTTCTGGAAGTTTTACAGCGATGTCAGGTCGATTGGCGATATCGAATACGATGGTGGAAGTACGGAGAGTATTGTATGACGCTGCTCTTATGTCCGTTCTGATTCCGGAAGGTGAAATAAGGCCCACCCAATTGAATCGAGGAGTGCGACAGGGGGATGCTATTTCCCCGAAACTGTTCATTAATGCTTTGGAGGACGTCTTTAAGACTTTAAACTGGGCAGAATGCTCACATCTTTGTTTCGCCGACAATATCGTTGTGTTGGCCGAATCGTTGGAGAGCCTAAATGAATCCTCCCGACGTATTGGCCTTAGGATGAACATGAACAATACAAAGGTCATGTTCAACGAACACGTTCTCCCTCGGCCGGTCAACGTCGATGGTGCTATTGTCGAAGTCATAGATGAATACGTATGCCTCGGTCAACTATTGCAATTAGGTAGATACAACTTCGAGATGGAAGCCTATTGAAGGATTCAGTTGAGTTGGGCGGCATTGGAGCAGTAAGGTTCTGGAGTGGTGACCGCATTTACGAAATGGAAGTGTTGGTCGACCGTTCACCAGGTGGGAAGACGATCTCCGTGCAGTAGCCGGTCCGGGATGGATGCGAATAGCAGGAGATCGGTCGTCTTGGCGTTCATTGAGAGAGGCCCATGTCCAGCAGTGGACCGATAGGGGCTGATAATCATGATGATTATCATTATTGAGCTGTTGAATGTTGCACAATATTTTCAATTAGCGACGTTCCATTTGCGTAGCAAATATAATTTTACTTAAATAGGTACCTAGCTAAGTATATATTTATGTGTAATTATTATTCCACAGGTGCGCAAAATACTTCTAAGGTCACTGTTCGGTGGATATATTGTTATAAGCCTCTGCGCAAAACGAAATTTATATGACTGCTAGCAATTGACACATTTCTTCCTTTACCATAGTACATTATACTGTACACAAAAATTATATTTGGCTTTCTTTAACATTAGATCAACGTTATCCCGTGTAAACTTACTTTTCTGATCTGTAAACTATAACAGAACGACCTGATTGTTCTGTTCTCTTCACTGTTCGTGTAAATATTAAAAACGATTAGATCATTCTAGTAGTTCGTTATCGAACAAACAATACGGATGATGCAAATGTTATATAATGAATGTAACATAAAACTTAGTCTGGGGGGACTTTATCGATTTTCCCACAATCTAGTAAACGGATTTTCATATGTTTTTCACCAACGTATCTAGCGATTCTCGAGGTGGGTTCTAGTTATTCACGTGCGAAGCCGGGGCGGAACACTGGTTCAATATAAATACATGTCGTTGATGAAGTCAATTTTATTTTTAACTTTAAATATGATCAAATAAATGTTACCACATTTATTTGATCAGTAGCAATCAGTAAAGGGCGGCGCCCTTGCGTCTAGCGACTGTGTTATCGAGCGTACATGCCGGGCAAATTAGTTTCTAAACCCTTTGTTTAGGTCTCGTAGAGTTCACTTATAACACATGTATACGTATTCCTGCCATAAATATTGTGACAAAGAAAAACTATATTTTAATATTTACTTTTACAGTGAGTTAGTTAAATACACAAATATAAAACCACTAAAAGTATAAAAAGCTAATTCGAAGTGGTCTCCATTGACTGCAATGCTGTCCTTTAGACGTTGAGGCCAGTTATCAATAGAAGCACGCACTCTTTTAATGGGGAAATTCTTCACTGACAATCGTATGGATGGTTTTAGGGGCTCGGAATTATCATGGCGTTTAGAAGTCTCTAAAACTGATCACAAATTATAAACCAGCGGACTAAGTTCGGGACTCGATGAAAGGTAATCTTCAGCTCTGATCAAGTCTGGAACGTTCGTTTTAACCAGGATTGGGTGGATAGAGTTTAATGATCTGGTCAAGATGTTGCTCAATTGTAAAAAAAATCTCGTCCGTAAACAATTTTTTTCTGTGACCTTCCTTTGTGTACCGCTTCAGTAGTTGTTTCGATTTAGCCACACTAGTCATCTTTAATTTATAAGTTAAGAAATGATGTCCTAAGTTATCTCTTAAAATACGTGTCATGATTCTAGGTGCTATTACAATAAAACTAGTTTTACGGATTTTATCGCGGTTTTTTTGATTATTTATCTAGCACGACGATTCAGAAGCTTTATAGCAACCATGGCCACGGGTGGACTAAGATGACAGATGTCCTGATGTACCAAGCTTTTAAAAGTACCCAAAGAATTATAATTTTATTTGTATTGTTCCGATTAACGCAAACTGTACTTATGATATCTAGCTGTTTTGAGATGTTATGTTTACTTTTTGATTTGATTATGTTCACCACTGGGTCCCAAGCAGAGGGAAGAACCCAGCCATCTTCTCTATTGGAATTTGGATGTTTTTTAATCTCAATAGCCTCATGGATCATCCTTGGAAGGAACCGGTGTTCCCTAGTGAAGATTTGCGCTTTATCAAAACTTTTAAAAACTTGGTACATCAGGACATCTGTCATCTCAGTCCACCCGTGACCATGGTTGCTGTAAAGCTTCTGAACCGTGGTTCTAGATAAATAATCAAAGATACGGCGATAAAATCCATAAAACTAATTTTATTGTTATGACTAACATTCGCGTAAACTTAAGACATCAATATTCTAGATGCTATCAGCATTTCCAGAGATAAAATCTTTTACTTTCGGGCAGCATTTCTTCGAATTTTTTTCCCTGTCTGTCTGTCTGTCACCACCATCTTTCTTCGTGCGAGCACTACGTGAACGCCCAGATCTTGCTCTGCGACAAATAGAGGAAGTCTCGCTGTATCTGTTAATGGCCTGGTATACAAGCATTTGACTAACTCCAAGTGTATGGAGAGTCTTTAAAATTGCATTTGGCTCCATACCTACTTGTGTAATCACTAACAGCGATTCTGTTCACTTTCTCACTCTCTCCATTTTAATATTGCAAAATATTGTACAATGAATTGGCGCCAAAATGAGAAAACACGTGCGCAATCGTATAAAAATGACATATTTCAAATTCAAATGTAATAGTTTTTATTTTTATTTATTATCAGGTAGATAGATACAATATGGCGGACTCTCACCGCAAGCTTTTGTTTTATTTTGTGACATATTTTCACCTTTCCATGTGTTAGTATCGTGTGCTTTATCTGACAAAAAAATACAATTTCAACAGAGGATTATTCTGTTCATCTTTTGAATAAACATTTGTGTATATAAAATTTATATTATGTCTGTCTTTTGGTAAGGGCTTAAGGTCACCTTGAGGCTGGCCGTATAGCAGGAATAAATTATACCATTTCAAACATACCGACTGCCATTAAAATTGAATAGCGTTTTGGTCATCTCTATAAAAATAAATGGAATTTGATTAGAGTGTCTAATTTCTATAAATAATGTGTTATATCGATTTTGGTTCTCCATATTAGTTGTCTTTTTAAATTTTTGACATGTATTTATTTATTACATTAAATTTAATCCCAGAAGCTATCATTGAACCAAAACAGCTTGCGCACTACAAGATGGAGGATTTCGTAGTTTACACTTTTTTATGCATACGGGGCGAACGGGAAGTCGGAGCCTTTTGAAGATAAAGTGATACAATACATAACTGTATTGTTTCACTTTATCTTCAAAAGGCTCCGACATCCCGTAGTAGGAGGCAGTTCAATGTTACATTGCAGCGGTATTGGCCCGGCACTACCGAGGAGGTACCTCTCGCTCACATTATACCAGCTTAGAGTGACATCGTTGGTGTCGCGTTTCATGGGATTTGTGAGTGGCCGGTGGCCCATTGGTGGGAAGGGGAAAGGAGGGCAACGCATCGGCATAGAAATTATGCTGATATTCATGGGCATCGGTAGTCGTAAAGGCTGCAATGCCCTGTTTGTCCCCCTATACTATAAAAAAGTAAAAAAAATCAAGCAAAAAAAAAATTACGTAATTATTAATCCTTGTAAATGTAAATATAAAAACCTAGATACTTCCGAACCTTTTAATATAGGTACAAAAGTACTTAGGTTTTATTAGGATTGTAAAATATCAAAATAAACTGCGACAAAATCCGCCGCATTGTGTTTTATGAAAGTGAGTAGAATTCGCGTAAACTAGTAGTAAAAAAGGGGTAATTCGATACTCATTCTTATTTTATCTGCAAAGCGCCGCAAATGTGGATACCGAGAGACTGACGTCACATAATATGCGCGAGTACGGCTATAAAGTACGCTGTAATAACTGTTTATGCATTTTACATAGAGGCAGTGAGATAAGGTATAACATTGAGAAGATAACTAACCCAAATGGCAGCTGACTCGACTGGCACGACCGGGGAGGTAATGCGACAACTACTCCGTCGCATTTCGTACGGTCGGTACGGGGAAGATGCCTCTCGCTCACATGATACTGCCGTAAATTAACAGGTATGATGTCGTATTTCGGTTAGCTAGTTAGTAGCCGGCGGTTTATTGGGGTGGAGGAGCAAAGGAGAGTTACGCAATCTGCATTACAATTGTGCAGATGTCTATGGACATCGATATCCATCATTCAGGCTGAGTTCTTCTTTTTTATTCCACAAGTTCTACCACGTCTGTGATTGTAATTAAGAACAGAATAATTTCATTTACACGTTTAAATGTAATTACAGCATAGATTAATTGGAATCCATTGAATGGAAGACAATGAAACACAATTAGAATTCTTATTATTTTAATTGTAGAAAACTTCAACAATCAAAATTCGATTCGTTTACACGGACACAATTCTGCCGAATTCAAACAATACGAAAAATAAAACAGAAAGAGGAATTCGTGAACATATAGCCATCTTGAATAACTAAATAGCTGCCACTTTTATTATACAAAATACCCAAGATTTGGCTCACGATTTTGTTCGCGTACACTTTATGTTATAGCCCTGATTATTTATATTTTTCATTGAAGTTTTAGAGCACTTTCAATATAACGGTGAAGCACCTTTCGGCCAGATGTCTCTGTAGGGAAATGAAGGACAGTAGTAGTGAACTAGAGTTTAACTGGGATTGTATTTCTCTCGATTGGACCATGGAACTTTATAAACAGCATGAAAAGCAGGGGTATTACGTGAGTGCAAGATCGTGATCGACCCGATCCGACCCAACTCAGCTGCAATGCATATATCATAGTGGATAAACAAAAGGTTAAGGAAAAATAAAATACCAAAATTAGACCAAAATTCTACCCAATAGCAGACCATAATTAGATCGGTCCTTCAAGATCCACTGTCGGCCCGGTCTGAATTCAATTTGTGAAAAACGTGTCATAATACGGACAGTGTATTTTCATAAGAAGGTCGAAGAAGTAATATATAGCATTAGCATAGCCATTGGACTACCCCCATTATTATACGGAGGCTCTGTCCTCCTTCACCTCATACACCCTAATAGACCCCCTTCACAAGCTGCACGAAACGGGATGGTGAAATAATCACTTTTAAGCGGAGTTGGATGAAGCTCTGTTTCTCTATTTTATATTGTATTCATTCAATATTTTTATTCAACAAAAAAAATTGAATGGATCCCCAGACTAGGACTCCTTATGGCATTACTTCGACGCTGCTTTTATACCTATGAAACCTAGCATCTCTTATTATGAACATATTATAATTGAGCCACGGATGTGTGCCGTATGTAGCCCCGTGCTTATCGCCACCGGTCGTCGGTCAACGTCGGGTCGTCTCGGGTTATAATTGGACGCGAGTAGTGCGCTGCGTACGAGCACGACGCGCGACGGGCGCCCTTGACGTATGTACAACATGGAAATTAAGAGCAGACATTGATTGACGAAATCATGTCCCTTTTACTGAGATCGCAGGCATATTGCAGGTTGCCAAATAATCGGACACATTGAAATGTTCCATTCCTTCTGAACTAACATCATACTGTCTATTATCCGAACCCTTTATAGACTTACTATCGGTCCGGTTTCGCCCGTGGATAACACGGGCCGGACGTCATCAGAATTTAGACCGAGTAATAAGGAGCAACCTTAACCCGCGGGCTAAATTAGACACTGCGAGCGTTCGCGGCAATCGCTCTAATCATTGGTGTGAAAAACGTAGTGAAGATCCGTTTAGAACGTTTTGAAAAAAACAATAACAGAGAGAGTTTAGTTATATGTATAGACATAGTTATATGAAAAGATTTAAAGAAAAGAACAATTATCTTGAAGAGACTTTGTAAGGATATAATAATTCAATTTTTCATTTTAATGTATTTAAGTCTACAGCTACGGCAATTTATCTACTTTTATTAATTAATTGGTTTTATAATTGAAGCAGCATTAAACAATTGTAATTAAATTTTTACTTTTTAAATTTTCTTTACACAAAGTACTGCATGGTTAGTATGCATGTTGAGAAAACTGGAGAATAGTCAATGACGAAAAAATATATCATGTACATTGAATTTCTCGTGGAACGACGAACAGCCATAGTACTCTGGTTAAGCTGAATTGAGCTTTGTAAGCACTGCTTTAACTTAGGGACATTTTATAATTCACTATAAAACTAGATCATACATTCTACAAGGAATTGTGTGTGATGTCTCTTTTACATCTAAACGTCACTCTTTGAATGGAAAAAATATCGACGGTCGCTTGCCTTTTTCGGCGAACGGCGGAATTTAAGGATAATATGGGGCAGAAACTGTCAAGCGGAAGTATTGTCATTACTTAAATGCCGTTCTTCTGACAGCTTTCTTTCGTTTCCACAGAATAAGTTCATGTCGCATGTCAAACTAGTAATTATTGACCTACCTATTGACGACCAGCTGGCTCTGTTGGTAACGTGGCGGTTAGTCCGCGTATTACGCCAGTGGTCGCGGGTTTCAATCCTGCCTAGGTCATGGATGTTTATCAACGAATTATATGTATTTCTATAATAAAAATCTTAAATAGATAAAATTTCTTAAATGTATAACAATATTAAATATATTTCCGTTGTCTAGTACTTGTAACACAAGTCCTCTAGGTACTAGGCTAACGTGGTGTAATAAGTCCACAGATATAAATTAAAGTGAAGATATTATTATTAATATTATTATAGAGGAAAAAAGCCGTATATACATTCAAAAAAAAAGAATTGTAGAAGCAACAAAATATCTCAACATATATTATTACTATCTGTTCCTAATACTTATGCTTATTATTCTAGTGTCTTGTGTTTATTTATAAGATACCTTTTAGATTAGATTCGTCTTGAAAAAAAGTACACTTTTAAGAACAAGGAACGCTCAAGATAAAGAAATATCCTTCTTTGCGAAAATTGAACCGACAGATATTTATCTCGATACGATATCATAGCGATGACACTTTTACACACTAGCTGAACCCTCGTAAACATGCGGGAATAACCCAATCTCACCCTTATCTAAGAATATACACGCTAAGTTTAACGCATATGTTATAATTGAATACATTTACATTTCAATCTTGAATTTTACTGACAGGCATGAAGTTGTGAACAAGATGAAAAAAAAAAAGAAATATGGAGTCAAAATGAAACAAAAATTAAACATGAAATATAGTGATACCACAATCTGCTTCAAGCTTTAAGTGGCGAGGATTCGTGAATATTTTTGTGTCATTAAGTATTCATAACAAAGTGTGGGAATGAACGAGGAGAACATTTTCGGGTGATAAAGATTATGGAACTCGCATCATCGTCACGTCACGCTGTTCATCACTGAACCTGCGAATATAGTTTTAAGCTGCCATTTCCGTCGGCAGACCGTATGATTTTTTTAAAAGACGAATAACGGTGAACTTATCTTAAAAAGTAAACACTAAACAGCAAGCGCTCGTGCGTCGCTGTAATGATTGTAAAGATTGGGTTCTGATCCACTTTCCCGCAGAAGGAATAAGGCGCATACGTATAAAATCGTTTGCTATGATTTCTTGGAGTCGAGGCCTTTAGTTACTGTTGGTAAAAGCATATATCCAAAGCATACATAATCGGTATCACTGCCTTCCTTCTTTCTTCGTTCGGACCTGAACCTATGCTGTGGAAGCGAAGACAAGCCGAATATAGCTTCATCAGATTGCTATGAGTGCTCGTCGGGCGGCGAGACAAGGATTAGGGACTTAAAGGGGTCCAAACCCCCTCTTTCCCGCAGATGGTAGAGACATATCCCGGTATAAGAATGTTTATAATAACTTAGTTGAATATTATTGTCATGGCCAGAGAGACAAGCCGCGGAGTTGCTTATCCTCCAACTTTGTCGTCGGCTGCAGCTCGCGCACAGTAGTGTGCGACCTGCAGCTGAAAAGTAGCTACTGCTAAAGAGGCCCTGGCGCTGGCGTTAATGAAACAGCGCCTCTGTGATGTGGTTTGTGTGTATCGGGGCTCCATATGTGTCGTAGAGATTGTTAAAATAGTCTTACAATGACATGAATTCGCAGTCTCTATACCACTATACAGAACCATGTTTGGAATGTACGCGTAATTAGCAAGGCAATAATTAACACCTGTTGCAAAGGTAGAAGGATGGAGAGCGGTATGTGCGCGAAGGCTACGCCATAGAGGCCATAATAATCGTACTTTGTATACTTGTCATTTGTTTAGTAACAGCGGCCATTTTGTTACTCCTGATAGTCACACATTGTTACTCACAAACACCTACTTACACACAATACATTGTCTTGTTTTTTCTGACTACTAACTGACTAAAATACAGATGTAATTCCTTCGGTACTTCAGGACCGGATACAACTTGAAAATGTTTAAGAAAATAACTTACGCTTATCTCAAAGGCAATGGAACTGTTAAGCCTCTGTTGTTACATTTATTTGTGGGCGTCGATAAACACTTGCTTTTCAGTGACCCGACGGTGCCGTTTGTCCGAATCTACTATAAAACACTTTTTTAAATTAGAGACCTGTCTAAAGTCACTCCAACGTGCGACGGGAGATTCATCTCGTTTCTCCTACTTATGTGTACTGATCGCTACCTCTTCCTTCAGTGTGTCTAGGAAGGAACACTTCGCAAGAGGGGCGTTATTTAATTATACACATCCCGTGGTGTGCATTTTAATAGTTGGACCATAGAAATGTAAATAAATTTTCATATCACTGAAAAGTATGGTATTTGCCCTAAATTGTAGCTTTGTCGATGAATACACGATTTTTCCTTAGAGTAAAGTATGTGCCTAATTTCTATTTGGAATATCCGGACATCCTTTGGCTCCGGCGGCTTTTACTCGCACAGCAAATGAATGTCGCATAATGGCGGAAATACTTGACGACATTACTACGTCTTAACTAGTCATAGAGTACGCACCCAAATAGAGAAAGTTAAAATGTGGTTATTCAGGTGCGAGTTGATAAATTTCGTGTATATTTTCAGGTAGTAAGATTGTATGAGCTAACCCAATGATCCAACACCATATCTATTTGTAATAGTTTTAACAGTTTAGAAAAAGTTTAAAGACTTTTGTTGATATTTCCAAAAATATTTGCAATTCAGACTTATTTTTTATGGAAACGCAAATTTTTATTTTAGTGACACGCTCATTAACCCCTATGCAAAAACAGGGTGTTGCAAGCTAGTCGTATGTGTGAGTATCTGTGTGTATGTGTCTGTCTGTCGCATCGTAGCGTCCAAACGAGGGAAACGATTTGGATAAATCTCTCTTGTTAGAAAGGTGACTTAATTGTTAGTATTCTTATATATGTTTCATGAAAATCTGCGCAGCCATTTGAAAGTAACTGAGTCTGGAGTTTTTAATTTTTAATTTTGAACCCACATAACGTGCGCCCGTGGCAATTATTTCATAAGAAATGTGTACAAACACTTCTGACCTCCTTCTCCAAGTGGCGCTTTAAACTTTAATAATGCAACATGGGGTGTTCCCTACTTCAATGCAAACAATAAAAGTTTGTTTACGTATATTTCACAAATACCAACTAATTAATGATAATTAGTTAAAAATTTCAATAAACTAAAATTTTCAATAAAAAATAAATATAATACATAATCGTAATTTTGCTTAAGTTAACGCCTTCTTTGCGTGACGATATCTCTATTAATATTATTGCCGTTAGACAATATAAATATAGTAAGATATGAAATGTAGGCTAGGAAGAAGTAGCAGCAATACTGTATTGATCCCGTATCGGGCCAACACGCCCGGGGAGGTACGTGTCGCTCACACCATACCGTCTTGAATAGTTATGCAATGAATTTGTGTGGGTTATGCTAGTTCATATAGGCCACCGGAGACATTGGGCAGAGGGCAATGCGTACCAAAAACTTCTGATTATTCAATTACTTATGGGCGTCGGTAGTTACTTACTAAAATACTGACTTATCATTAGATCCTTCTCGATTAAAACGTTACTTATGTAATAAATATATAGCACCAATCGATCTAAGAGAATGGCTGTATGTACAAAGTTAATGGTGAAAATTTATTTCACGGTAACAAGTCCGCATTGCGTTACAAACCCTTCGAACAGAATACGGACAACGTTCTTTGTGTTATTGATAAAACGGCTCCCTTCTATAAATATTATATACTCGTCAGATCATGGCGTTCACTTTGTTTCATCAATTTCTATCGAAGGACGTAACGAGATAAGATATAACTCAAATTTGTGCCAAAACGCGTGTTTTGTCTGCGTTGCTTAATGAAAATATCTTGAATGCAATTAGAGCTTAAGTATTTAAAAGAACAAAATAGTACTTTTATTTAGACATACGACGGAGACCTTTGTGATGGCGAGTATGACTCTGATTCCGACATGTCGTATGGCGATTTCGGGCAGTCTGTGACGGTCCGCAGTCCCTGAATCCACGAAAATAGCATTGTGTTAGTGGTTTTTTAACACCTACAGTTATGCTACATTGCAGCCATATTGGGTTGGCACAACCGGGTAGGTAGATACCTCTTGCTCTCATGATACGGTCGTAAACACTATCCTGGAGTAGCCGGTGGCCCATTATAGGGAAGCAGGAAAGGAGGGTAACGCCTCTGCATGGCAATTATACGAATGTTTATGGGGTTCGTTAGATGACACAAGGCTACGATTCCTCTCTTGCCCCCTTATACTGCTATATTATTCAAAAAACCAGTTGGTGGTGGTAGGTAGTAGAGTAGTACCTCTCTGAAGAATATTATTTGTAATTATATATTTTTTATCGTTAAAATTATCATCGTTACATAATTTTTTCGAGCCCGTTTTTTACGTGATTCGAACAAAAGGAATTCTATCACTTAATAAAGTTTCCTTATTTTACACGTAGCATAGATATATTTCGTTTAAGGCTGTTTTAACACTCGAACGATATAAATAAAGTATTCCCGTACCAAATCGCGCTCCCTTTCCTATGGGTATTAACTTATCCTCATTTTTTGTGGCTATAGGGTGATAAAATATCGTCGAAATGTAGTTCAACTCTTTACATTCTGAACCGAAACGCAAGTACGCGCTTCTTCTACCAAACAGACAGCAAATCAATTATAAAATCTTCTTATTCTAGTGTATGCTGAAGCTGAGAAGGTACGGCACCATACCGGTTTGAAAATGTGACCCTTGATGTCGAATGTTTCGCGTCGCGTGTTTGAGCAATGGTTTTCTCCTCGGTTTAACGTCGGGTGACTTTGGACATGCTACAGGTCAATTAACGTAATAAAATTATATATTTTATTAACCGAGCGGAAATTGTGACTCTTTCTCACAAATCACTCCTATACATTTTAACTCCCAATGCACGCCCTGTGAGGGGGGGTTTAATTTTTAGGTTCAAAGATCATCCTACCCTTGAGATGACCTGGGCCCCTCGGCACTGGTTTTCGAGACGGAACACCGTTTGGTTTTAATCAGTTCAAGTCAGATATACAAATCTCCGCAATTGCCGTAACCTTAAAAAGTGCAAGTACAACAAATGCACTGAAATATAATAAATATAAAACAACTGAGTACTCACTTGGCTCATAATTCTGTGAAGACGGATCGCAATTCTACGTTGGCTCTAATATTTTACCCACGTTATTATTCATATTCCTCGGCCGTTGTTCGTAAAATTCCCTATAATATTGTTCAATATGCAAATGTTACAGTAAATTTTACGCAAACTCCGCTATAATCGCTGACTTCTCTTAAAATTTTGACACAATGATTCATTCAACAACGAGCTACGACCGTGTGGTGTAGGTGTACCTGTGTACCTACACCACACGGTCGTTAATGACACAGCAATAACAATAAGAATGTCGTCCAAGCCAAATTTCGGCCACGCCGGCCATCTTTACACAGACGAGCCAACTGCGCAGGACATATCATAGTGCACAAGTGTGTGCGCAGGCACAAGTTCACTCCCTCCTCTGATGGGTTGGCAATCCGACACGACCGGAGAGAAATCAGCCACAGGATTACACAGAAAAGAAATCTGCGCAAAAATTATTTTTTTTCTGACGACCCCTTGGCACCTTTAATAACGCAGTGACGCGGGCTTAACCCGCGCGATATACCACTATAACGTGCAGCTTCTAGGCTATCCCACCAGGGTTGTAGCCTTGTCGTGGCGGCGGGGCTTAGTCGCCTGGGGAGAACCCAGGCGAAGTCGAAGCGAATTGAACCGAGGGGACTGCTTTTTGAACCCCTTTTATAAGAAGAGGGGACCAAAAAACAGGAGAAGGGCACAGGGCAAGGGACGAAGAACCTCATCCCATTGCACTGTCCCAAAGTTTGTGGGGTAGATCTGTGGTACGGCACAACACTTATGTGGAGAAGGCGTCGCTCCCTTGGGAGACTGACCGTCGAGGTGCCCTGGTGAATTGTAGTTCCGGGGCGTTTCACGAAAGACGGCACGGACGGCCCTCGCGGTGGCTTTTGGTATACGGCACTATAACAGCAAAAGTCTACTAAATATAATTTTAAAAAATACTTTAAAAAGAGGCAAGTTCCTCTGTGTCCAATCAAGCTGAATCTCCATATCACTTTACACATAATAAATATTACGAATAATTACAATTTAATTACATTTGTAGTTACTAAAACTGTTGTCACACTTGATCTGATGATGACGACTTGCCAGTTCGGGCCATTAAATATTTTCATCCAATTTGCATGGACAACTATAGATTTAGGTGACCCATTTTCACTAAAGCTTTGACAGCGCAGCGATCCTTTTAATGCCTGTCAGAAATGAAATGGAATAATTCATTGTTACATCTTTAAATATACTTTGTTTGTTAATAATGATGGAATTATTCAAGTCTTCCTCCAGGTGGATCTCACCTTTACTTTTGGCACAGTAATTTTAGGTGAACCAAGCATTTATTATTTTTCTATAAATAATCGATCTAACTGATGGTGTAAATTCCAAGGAGGACACTTTTCCAAAACCTACAAGTCCTAAACTAAGATTTATAATGCTTCGACACAAATATTTATCAAAAAAAGAACTTTCCGTCGTGCCGGCCTAACGCTCATTCTTCACCTGACAGTCCAAAACCACAAATTCCCATTTAATACGAGGACACGCCTCTTTCTTTAGCATTAATAATGTAATATTTAGCTCGAGCTATTTTTAGCACTTTATTACTGGCAACTCGTTTACACGTCCTCCACGCCGAAGTTTGACACACAACACAAAAGGTGCAGTTACAGAGCTGTCACCCCGTAAATGGTGAAGTTAATGTATTTTCATTTCACTTTAAAATTATACTTCATAACCTGGCACCGCAAGCCACCTCCTTTTTTAAAGAAGTTTTTTGAAGATATTGTTTTCATTTCGGGGTGGTTCATATTTTCGCTGCGAACAGATTTTGTGTAGGATTGTTTTCGTGTCTACGTATATCATAGCGTATCGTAGCCTAAATCATAAATGAATTCACATGTTTCAGGTAGGAAGGCGTCGTTATGTTACGCAATTGTAAGTGAAAAAGTATATTTGTTTCGTTGGTAAGTTCTTAAATACCTATAATTATGACGTGATATATCATCTTGTAAATTAACAACGCTAAGCTCACAAAAAGTATGACGCCATAGTAACATTACGAGTCATGGTGTGAATAGGCGGCGGCTGCGAGCGAGAGAGCGTAGAATATAATAAAATAGAATAGTTTATTTATTGCGAATTTGTGTCGTACAAAGACGTTGCTTTTTCGTTATTCCATTAAGAATGTTCATTTAAATTCTGCCTGAGCATGCAATACTATAAAAATCACTTTCCTAATTAAAGTTACAAATTCATTAAAACTTACATTTTTATTATTAAGTAATTATTAATTAGAGTGTTTACGTCAAATCCAGTAGGAACTTAAGTGCATCATGTAACGGCAGATGTTATGTCAATAAAGTAATAATTATATTGTAATAACTTTTTCACATCCTTCTGATTCCTATACTTGTTATAAAAAAATAGAACATACACGAATTATCTCCATGCACGGGAGCTTTAACATTATGCGCAATAAGTAAATTTGAAAGTAAAAATTATATTGCGACATTGCGTCTCGCACATGAATACGCCATAACGAGGTATGGTGGTCTGATTGTGATGATAGACTGTTCCAATGTGTAATATATGAACTACAACTCATAGCACATATTCATAATGTGTTGCGTCTTAGATCACATCTCGTAATAGCGTATATTTACTGCCTGTGCTATAGTACTTAACATATCTCGAAAGCATGTTGGTGTGCGATTTTTAATATGTTACATATATAACCCTCACAATGTGAGTTACCACAATATTGCGAAACGGATTTACCAGTTTTTCATCATCATCATCATTATTAGCAGCCCTTATCGGTCCTCTGATGGACGTAGGCCTCTCTCATTGAACGCAGGCGAACGGTCTCCTGCTACTCGCATCCATCCCGGACCGGCTACGGCACAGAGATCGTCATCCCACCTGGAGAACTGTCGACCGACTCTTCGTTTTCCTAAACGCGTTCTCTACTTCAGAACCTTACTGGCCCATCTGCCATCTGTTCTTCTTAGTGTGTGACCAGCCCATTGCCACTTCATAGAGCTTATTCTTCGCGTGATGCCGGATAATTTATTTCTCAGCCTTATGACTTCGTCAAGAACTCTATCGTATAAAGAAATACCCAATATAGCACGTTCAATAGTCCGTTGAGATAACGCAACTTGTGGACAAGTCCTAAATTGAGAGGCCATGTTTCGGCCCCATCACCATTGAAATTGACTACTGCCAACTTCAGGGAGTGCGCGCGCATCATAAAAATTCCCTAACCATCCAAAAGAAGTATAACTCTAAAAAACTAAGAAAGTGTTAAATTTACTTATTTTTAATAATTTAATAACTACCTACTGTATAGCTGAGTATTTTATAAGCTGAACATGTTTAAAGCCGAAGCGTAAAAGTATTGTTATACCATTTACGAATTTGCCTTCATCTTAATGTATGTAAGTACCGCACGACAAGGGACAAACATAATTAATATATTAATAAACTATTTATAATAACAAATGACATTAAGCAAACGAAACGGCCAGCACAAGCGTATAAATTCAATTTTGTAGAGTAAATCATGCAATAAGGGATTCAAGTCATCAGGGAAAATCAACGTCTAGCCGGTCCTCTAAGGGACCGACGCCTCCTCCATAAAAGGTTGCCCCGCGCCACAAGACAAACCTACCAGCTTTGGTACAGTGCAATAGGATGAGGTTCCTATCCTTGCCCTTGCCCAGTGCGCATAAGGACCTCCTCATCCCGCTCCTTGGTTGTCACTCCTTATAAGAGGGATACAAATATTAGCCCCCTCGGTTCAATCGATTTCACCCAAGGTCGTATTGGATCACCTATCTACTGAGCCCCACCGTCACGACAAGACATAAACGGTGACTAAATTGGTGGTGAGATACGTCTGTCCTTTTTTTGTTGACGCGGAGAAATGCATTTACGCGCCTACACCGGCCCTGGGTGGGGTCCAGTGGTGTGTGGGACTCGCAGCACATGATAGTGACAAATACTCATAAAAACCACCGCGAGTGCCATCAGGGCCGCCCTTGGTGAGGTCCCCCGGAGCAACGAATAATCAGGGCACTTCGACGGCCAGTCAGCCCCCTAAGGGACCAACTCCACCTCCACAGATAGGTTTGCCCAGCACTACAGGACAACCCCACCAACTTTGGGACAGTACAATGGGGTGAGGTTCCCATCCTCGATCCCTTGCCCCGTGCGCAAAAGCGCCACCTCCTGTTGCTCTTACGTCCCCTCTTCTTATAAGAGGGGTCGTATGAGCAACAGGAGGTGGCTAGAGCGATTCCTCCTCCTGATCTTTAAGCCCCCTCTTCTTGTAAGAGGGATGCGAATATCCCCCTTCAATTGGCTTCGCCTGGGTTCACCCCAGGCTACTAAGCCCTACCGCCACGACAAGGCTTGGACCATAGTGGGGGTGATTCGTCTGTCCTGATCAGTCCAGTCCAATAATATTTTATTATAATATCATTGGTCCAATATCAATAATTTTATACTACTTACGTGCTGCTATATTAAAATGTATCGTAATTATCTATTATTAGTGGCATCAAAAACTTGAATAATTTGACATGTATTACATATATAGTATCATAGTTTCAACTATTATTGAATTATCACAGAAACAGTCGCCCGGTATTTTAGATGTTAATTGTATATACGTGGCTAAATCATTAAGTTTTTTTATAGAAATTAAACGAGCAATCGGAGCCTTTTTACGACTACAACATCCACATAATTACTATGCGGATGCATTGCCTTCCCCCCCCCCCTCCCCCCATTCCCACCGACGGCTGTATTATGTGAGCGAGAGGTACCTCCACGGTCGTACCAGCCCAATTCCGTTGCTTAGGAGGGTGGAATGTAATGCACTATGCATGGCACTACCTCCTCCTATGTAGCATGGCTCTACCACTTCCTATGCAGCATGGCACTACCACTTCCCATGCAGCATGGCACTTATTCTTCCTCTTTATTAGTAGTTGAAGTATTTCGTGTTTTATTGTTAAGCATTTTAAGTCACGGATCTTTGGACCCTGATTGGGAGGCCCGGTTCAGAATAAAAAGTGAAGTATACAGATTTTTTACCGTCTAAAACCAGTCAAAATTATAAATTTGTCGGTGCTACACGCTAAGTTCCGGCGCCTGATTTGTCTCCAAAGATTTGTCGATGACAAACGTCAGCCGATGCAAAACATGATATGTGTATTTTTGTCGCTGTTATCCTTACGACTTTGAGATAATGTCATGCCGTGTTACAACAGAACTGGACAGATACAACTAGAAATACACCACTCTCTCAAATACACCACTCTCTCACATGGCATCGCCGTCTAGTAACAGCTACGCTGCCGCGGTCTATGAGTTTCCTATGGATTATTGTAGGAAGAACAGGCAATGTGTGCATGATAAATATGTAGATGTCCACTGGAGTCGGCGGTCACCATCAACACCCGACTGCTCGTTTGTCCCCTATACTGTCGACATTAAAGAAATATATAATTTATGATCTATGCCCTGGCTCCTACGAGCAGTGCCATCTTAGTATGTTTCTACTTATTGTAAAAGTACGTGGGCGTCATCCAGGCGGGACGTTGACAAGTACTAGACAAATATCATAAATTTAGGATCCGTAATCGAAGCGGCTTGACTAACTCTAAGAGGACAGGCCGACACGACGCTGTTGCTATTGCTCACATAACTTGACATTAAGTGATGCACTGTCGTTGTCATTCGGTCGAATAGCAATTAAATGGATAAAATAAATAGGAGAATGATTAAAACCGCAGTTTGTTGGTGTTATCAACGGATTTTTTTCTACATTTGTACTACAAGTTCTCATTTCTTGCCAAATTACATGATTATCGGAAAGGGTTTCCAATAGGTTTCAGTAAACGGCAGACTGGCAGTGCGAAGATGCACGGCTGTACCTTTGGACTGTGCAGACAAAGAATTAATGACATTTTATGTGCTGCTAGGTATTGTAAGCTTGAGTATTTGCCATGAAGTTATATGTCACATAACACCGCCATAAAGTGACGTGACTGCAAATCTTACACTTTATTTACATAGAACATTAGTGATGACGCGTGACGATGACGAATTTCGCATCATTTTGTTCACCACATCTAATGAAGATTTCACGTGACGTGACAGAAAGCGCGCAATCAATAAATATTGCGTTCATCTAAATAAAAAAATCACTTCAAAAACTGCTAACTGCTCCGAGTATCGCATATGTATGCTGTAGAGTACAAAATCGTACCAAATACATTCATTTAGCTCGTCGCTAGTAGATCTGTCGCGGATGATCTAACTATATTTATAAATAGCCCGCTCTGAGAACTTGCATTGAATAAATGAAACAGACTTTTTTGTGAGTCTTGCATTTTTATTGTTTAGTTTATATTTGTATTGTTGCTTTAACAGCCAACAGAGGCGGATGTGTATAAGAATTTAAGAGGCACGTGGGAATGACTATATCTGCTATGAATAAGTAAAAAAGATATATGAGAAAAAGGCAGTTATTATGTTTATATATATGTCTTCGTTATGTTGATTTAAAGATCAACCATTTCGCTCGCTTGCTCTATCCTGTCGAACGGTATAGCCAGTTCTTATTCCCCGCAAATGTTAAATAGGAGTGGTGAAAGAATACAACCCTGCCGAACTCCCTTTTGTGGTTTAAAAGTTCCTGACACCACATCGTTAACTCTCACCATTGGCTCTCTATTTGTGTATAAGTTCGTGTTCAATTAAACCAGTTGCGCAGAAACCCCCATTTCCCGGAGAATTCTCCACAGATAGATGAGACTGCCATCATACACAATCAAATGTCTCCGAGTAGTGTATGAAGCATAGAAAAATAGGAACGTTGAACTTGCAACCCTTTCACATTATTCGTCGAACGTTTAAAATTTGTACCACGTCCCTTGATATGGATATTTGTGGTTGTAGATAAAGTTGCAAGCGTACGTCAATTGTATAGATCATGACCTTACTAGCACGAGATACGAGTGCCAACGTCCGATAATTCAGTAATTTTTTGTGCAATGATATTATGATGGGCTGTGCTCAATCCCTAGGCCATCATGTTGTTCAAAATTGATTACAGAGATCCTTCAAAATGTTGACTAAGCGTGTTTCCACTATATCTAAGCTCGTCAGCAAGTATGGTATCTCTACCAGCTAATTTTTTTGTTTTTAACTCTAAAAGAGAAATCTAGCTTCAGATTTCAGAATTTCAGGTTCCAGAGTCGGGTGTTCACTTCATATCATCATAGGTTCTTTTGGTCTCATGTGGTTTTTGTACAGCTCACTGCAGTATTGTCACCTGGTCTGTAATCTGGTCTATTTCCATCGAGATCTTACCGTGAACGTCTTCAGTAACCCACATACTTGGTATAAGCTCACGAGTCGTGCCTTTGACTTTCATGATTAGACTTTTAAACGTGTAAAGTATTTGCTTGCTTTTCTATATCTTTACATATTGAGTTCAGGTGATTGTTGTAATCCCTATGACATAAACGTTCAAGCTTTGATGATAGATTATGATATCGAACTCGTTCAAAGTCACATTTGGCCAAAAGGATCTTCCTTTCCTTAATACCGTCTCATGTCTCTTCTGAAATCCACACTTATCTTGGACGATTTATATTCTGACCTTGGACGTCTTTATGAGCTGTGAAGATCGTGTTTTTAAGTCTGGTCTAGGTTGTATCTGCCTAATCTGACCAAAAATAATGTTACAAAAAAAAGTAAAAGCCATCTTTGAATACTACGAGTGTTAGAGCTGCGGGTCTGGCTTGATCTTTCATTACATTTCGTTGACATCTTTTAAGTTTCAAATTGATTTCCGTTATCAAAAATTTTTCGTTCCTATCTCTAAGACTTTCACACAGCACCTGTAAGGTGGTCGACTGGCTAATCCGACCTTAGCGTTGAGGCCTCCCATAACAACTGTGACATCAAGATTAGGTAGGTTTCGGAGAGCGTTTTCAAATGAACCATAAAATTCTCCAACTTCCAATTCAGAAGACTATGCAGTTAGTGCGTAAACAACAACAAGTTATTATTCTATCAATCAGTGGATTGAATGCAAAAACTGATGTTTGAATGACGATACACAAATACCTTCTCCATTCTTACTTTGGTTCTCCTGACCTGAAAAATGTAGAGTATGGCCACTAGGTATGGTATAGAATCCAGACCCTCTTTTAAATGTTTCAGCAAGTCCTAGAACTTTAATCTGGCAGTAGATTTACTCTTTCTTTACCCGGCTGCAGAAGGCCCCGTGCATTCCATGTCCCTATCCTAATTTTCTTTGTAAGCTGTGGCCGTTTGGCTAGTCCTACTGAATTCTTATCACCAGTAGCATTTTGTACGCACTGAGCCCGATGAGTCATATGAGAATACAGTGTAGTGGTTCCCCCTTGCCCTCTACGCCGCAATAAGTGATCTAATGTTAAAACAGACCGCCCTGCTGTCAACGTCTGATATCCAGACTTGAGTGATCTGTAAATCCGGACCCCCTAACTCCCTAACTGCTTGTGGTCCTATATCTCAAAAGGGATTGGTTACCGCAATCGCGATGATAGTTCACCGCAAGTAGGCTGGGAGTCGAGTTGGTGGAGAGATACTAAATTCTTGCTTAGTTATGTTTGTTCCACCCTTGAATACCAAAATATCTATTATGTGTAAAAAGTAGTAACAGAAATAAAATCACAAACTAAAGATAGCGGCCAAGGGAACTTCGCAGAACACACATAACATGTTCAAAAAAGGATCTTATCTAATACTTACATCTCTTAGGAAGAGGTAATGCCATGCTGCATAGAAGGAGGTAGTGCCGTGGATAGAGCATGGATGCTACATCCTCCTACGCAACGGAATTGGGCCGGCACGACCGGGGACGTATCTCTCGCCCACATAATACCGCCGTAAAGTGACATCTTCAGTGTCGCGTTTCGGGCGGTTTGTGATTAGCCGCATCGAAGAAGGGCAACGCATCCGCACAGTAATTATGCAAATATTCATGGGCATCGGTAGTCGGCTCCGATTGATCTTTTGTCCCCACCCCCCTATTATATAAAAAAGTATCGATTTTGATACGATTTTCTATAATTCATATTAAGTACCGATATATCGGATCAAAATATGTCAGCGAATCAGATCTATAGACTAAACATAGCCAAATCTACGAAGACCAGGGTTGTTAATTCTATAATATATTTCATATTTTTGTGCGCGTCTGATATATGGATAGCGTTGGGTACGATCAACTCCGTACTGAAAAAAATTGGCAGCGAACAGCGTCTCTAGTCTACAGCGAACAGCGTCTCTAGTCTACAGCGAACAGCGTCTCTAGTCTACAGCGAACAGCGTCTCTAGTCTACAGCGAACAGCGTCTCTAGTCTGCAGCGAACAGCGTCTCTAGTCTACAGCGAACAGCGTCTCTAGTCTACAGCGAACAGCGTCTCTAGTCTACAGCGAACAGCGTCTCTAGTCTACAGCGAACAGCGTCTCTAGTCTACAGCAAACAGCGTCTCTAGTCTACAGCGAACAGCGTCTCTAGTCTACAGCGAACAGCGTCTCTAGTCTACAGCGAACAGCGTCTCTAGTCTACAGTGATAGCGCGTATTTCGACTTTCCTTGACCTACATGATCAACAGCGTGGAAATGAGTTCATAACGCGGCTAATACACGTAGTAGATATCCTAGGGGATGCTCACATGGAAGAGAACTTGGTGGCCAAAAGGGTCGACGAAGAAAGCGTCGTCACACTGTCAATACCCTACATTTACCTTATCGATGATCACGACCGAATGATCGTTAGCAACGATACAGGGATCAAGAATGAAACGACAGGATGTACACTACTATTATTGCAGATAAGGCAAACGTGTTATCGCTTCTCTGGTAAGTAAATAAACGCCCATATACATTAACCATAGATTAAAATTTGACGACCGGCTGGCTCAGTTGGTAACGTGGCGGTCAGTCCGCGTGTTACGCCAGAGGTCGCGGGTTCAAATACCGCCTAGATCGTGGATTATATGTATTTCTGTAATAAAATCTTAAATATGTAAATTTTCTCAAATTTATAAAACATATTAAAAATATTTCCGTTGTCTAGTGCCTGTAACACAAGTCCTTACGGTACTTAACACAGGGCTAGGCTAACGAGGTGTGACAAGTCCACAGATATAAAAAAAATTGCTGTCGCGCTTTACCTGCCTCCGGAACTTTCATAACGTACGACTGTGTAGCCCTCAGTTAACGCCTCTGTATACTCCATCTTATCTACTTCAGCACTCTACACTTTATGCAAATCCTCTAAACAAAAAAATTGTCATATATTGTAACCAGAATAGAAGATACGGAACAACAAACTAAAATTATGTAAAGACCAGCTGTACAAATTTGAACAGCTAATATGTGCTGTCATTTCATGTGATGGTAAAGACTAGCTATAGAAATTGGAACAATTAATATGTGCAGTCAGTTCATGTGATGTTAGAGACTAGCTATAGAAATTGGAACAATTAATATGTGCAGTCAGTTCATGTGATGGTAAAGACTAGCTATAGAAATTGGAACAATTAATGTGTGCAGTCAGTTCATGTGATGGTAGAGGCTAGCTATAGAAATTCGAACAATTAACATATGCAGTCGGTTCATGTGAGGTTAGAGACTAGGTATAGAAATTCAAACAAATAATATGTGCAGTCAGTTCATGTGATGTTAGAAGCTAGCAATAGAAATTCGAACAACTTATATAAGTTCGTAAAAGAAAGATAAAAGTAGAAAAAAAACAACAGATATTACACAGAAACTAAAAGTTTTTGTGTAATATGTGTAATTTTTTTGGACCGTCGAGCATTTTAGCATTTCTCGAGTAAATGTCTTGTCAAGATAAGTTTTACTTTAGTATGCTAACACACACGCTACGACCAGCAATTCGGGCTTTTCTTGTAAGTAGTTCTCTTGAAAAAAATACAAATATTTTTTTCACACAATATCAATGTTATACTATTTATTATATTATAGTACCGATATCATATTATTATATTTTAGTACCTTATTATATTATAGTACATATACTATAATAAAACCTACCATTTGCAAGTCGGATTCGCGTACAAAGAGTTCCTCGTCTATAAAAAAAACGGCAACAAATAGTTTGTTGTATACTACCTTTTGGTTTTAATAATAAATGCATTTAATAGTGAATGGTTTTGTTGCTAATAATATAAATGCTAGTCAATGTAGCATATTGAGCTGAGATTTGTTCATGCTGCTTCACTTGCGTCAGATTATGAGAGTAAGCTTTTAATCTAATTCTAATCCCCTCTGGCCATAGTAATCCACAGCTGAATGAGTATAACGAATCATTCGATTAAAACTTACAGATTAAAAGTATTAGTATCATTTTTAGTTATCTTTCAAATTATCACTTTCGTTTTTATAACAACAACACACATGTCCGCGCCTGCTCCCTAACGGGGAGGCAGAGAGCACGTATTACGTGTACTCGTACGTCACGATCCACATACCTGCCCTGCCTCCTCCATATTCATTACTCTCTTTATACAGACACGCCGGTTGCGAAGGCTATTGACACCATCTTCGTTTAGTACCCAGTTCGTTTTTGTAACTTCTACATAAGTTTGTAAAAGATAGGGCCATTGCCGCATTGCAGTTGAATCGCGCTGGCGTTACCAGAACTGTGCTTCGGGGCTCTCGCTCACATGATCTCGCCTTAAATTTGGATTTGCTCATGTGAGGGGGAGGGGGAGCGATGGCTATTGCCGGTGCAAATATTAATTGAATGTAATTTGTAGTCGCCATATTTCTTTGATTTGTCGTGGTAGGTTCATTACAATCTGGAACAACACAAGAGTATTTTCATGCTGGCTTAAGTGCGTCGTCGAACGCGGGACACAACTACTGTCTAAACATGAGACCGAGAAAAAATATTCCTTGATATTGTAAGCAAAGAATGGCTCCTACATCAGAATAAAAAGAGACATCACATTTTATGTTTTCTTTTATAAGCTACTGTGAGTTACGTCAAAAATACAATGGTTTTTTTTTATTACGTGTATGTACACCCTTTTTGCGCGTATTATTTGAGTATACAATGGTTTTTATTTTATTTTATACTGTCACGCGGAAATGCATTTATGCATTTATGTAACCTTTCCTATATTGAATTCGGTGGTCGCGTCGGACTCGTTGCATGAGCCAAACAATAAACAAGTCTGCCTGAGCATACTTATATCTATTTTTAAAAACGTGTTCTATATAATCATGAAAACACGCGCAAGGTTTGTGGTTGTTTGTGTGTATGAGGACGCTAAACAGTAGTCACATTACAATTCCTCCTCATCTGTTCCGACTTCAATGCTCAGGTCGTATCCCTCGTAGTAGCGTAGTCCTTTATATTACTTTGTGTGAAGTAATGTTGCGCCAAGCCTTAGTGGTGCAAACGGCTTCATGAGATAGGATTAGTATGTAGATAAAGTGAAAATTACTATAAGTTCATGGACGAACAAAATTACATTATTCCCAACTTCGTCGAATTGTGTACCCAAGGACATGTTACTCCAGAACATGTCACAAACAATACTCGATATAATATGCACGTTAAAGTTGCCTATAAACTATTGAATTTAATCATATATACATCTGAACGACAGTTACTTAGATGAAATCATACTGTTCGTAATTGGATGTAAGTTACAGTTCTTCGAAACGCTTCTTGCCGACCCTGGATAGGCAACGCGGACCGTGTTCGCAATAATGAATGTATGGGAGAGCTTAGGTATAAAAGAAAGTGTCGGTGTAGTAATGAGAAAGGACATGCTCCGTTGGTTCGGGCATGCAGAAAGAATGGCAGGTGAAAGGTAAACCAAGACTGACATACCATGATCAGAATGATCGGGTGGTGTCCGAATGTGGTGTCCGAATGTGGTGTCCAAATTATTCGCAACCGGCGTGTCTCTATAAAGAGAGTGATGAATATGGAGGAGGCAGGGCAGGCATACGAATCGTGATATATGGCATTCCCTTCTCTCTGCCTGCCTCATTAGGGAGCTGGCGTGAAGATATGTTATTGTTGTTAAAATTAAGTTCCATGGTAGGAGGACTGTATATACTATTGGTTGGATTTTTTTTTTGAAGCAAAAGGGGGCAAACCACCAATCGGAGATTTTGTTGACTACCGACGTCCACGGACATTCGCATGATTGTGACGCAGATGCGTTGCCCTCCTAAACTCCGCCCCCCCCCCTGCAATGGGCCACCGGCTACTCACAAACCGTTCCGTTGTCGCCAAATTGTCAGGACCTCCCCGACAACTCGGCTGCATTGTACAATTATCATACAAATTTATACAATGTCTAAGTATTATTTAATATTAAATTATAATTTTACACAATAAAACTTGTCTTCTATTATCTTCTTACATATAGAATTCTCGTGTCTTAATGTTACTGCTCCTTTACCGATTTATTTAAGAAAAAATATATGCATATTCAGTGAGTCTAACAATCGACTACTATTTACCTTTAATACCCTAAGTGATAAGGATTACTCACCCCACCCGGCGAAACAACGTTCGCCGGGTCGGCTAGTAAAATATATATAACATTTCTACGTATTTCACTTCTTATTAGTAATCCGCAGTGCAAAATATAAAAGTCCGTTTATATTCTACGTCTGAACTTGGCTATATCACCAAATTCTGTGGAACAGGATCAATACGGCGGTGGCTGAATCGGGCCAAATTGAACACTGTCGGAGAACGCTTGAAGTCTAGAATATGGGTCAGTAGTATTGAATAATTTATACGAGAACCTACGTTTTTACCAAAGGAATATGGCGGCGCAAACGGACCAATGTTCGTCAATACATTCCAGTATTGAACGACGCAACTGTAGAATATTGTAACGGGACTTCGCACTAAACATTATCAGCTTTCTTTACCTTTTTTATAGTTTAAAGGAGCAAATTAGCAATCGAAGCCTTTTAAGGTCTACTAAGCAGATACTAAGATGTGTTGCTACTAATATGTGTTGCTCAACTTTCACTCTCATTTCCAATGGTCCATCGGAAACTAATAAACTATACGACAATCGACAGCATACCAGCCACTTTGCGGTATTTTGTAAAAACCTCAACGGTCGTGGGGTCCACTTCATTTACAATGCAGCATGACACTACCCCTTACTAATTTATGTAAATATGCACGCGTTCAATGAATGCGGCAAATTGAAAATACTCACTCGAGCCTTATTTCTTGTGACGGTGCAAATTATACCCATCCACAGACAGACAGTGGGTAGCTGTATCATTATCGCGTCTCCGAGACGACAGTAGAGGGAGGGGGGGGGTCAATCATGATGGTTTGTTAGTAGGCTTCAGGCTGTTCGCCCAAGCAGTCGGAGCCTTTTTTAGTGATGCCGATAGACAACCGCATATTTGTTACTCAGAGTTGTTCATTTCCTCCCTTCAAAAGTAGTGAGAAGCATACTTTATTGTTAAAATCGATAAAAGGGTTTAAGTAGGTTCTAACATTGACATGTTAGCTAACATTTCTCGTTCCTTCAGAGGCATAGAAGTTCGTACAAATCCATTAAAGTTCGTAGCACATCGTAGCGCACGTCTCAAGGCTCATGAGCTACGCATTGTACCGTAGCGTATCGACCGCGTCTACGTACTACGTGCTATACCATGTAGGCTCCGGCCCTCAATATCAATTATTGAGCATCATTGCAATAGTAACTTACTCGTACTAGTTGTAGTAATGCAATTGTGCTCAAAGTATTTCTTTTAGTAAGCTGATTTCATGCACAGTATACTGTACTGTAAAGTGTTGGCTTTAGCAATCATCTGATCAATATCAATTATTGAACATTATTGCAATATTATTTTATTCTCTGTTAGTATTTTGTAATCTGATCTCAAGCACTACTGTGCTGTGTAGGACGTACTGCACAGTGTAGGCTCCGGCCCTCGTGTGATTAATATGAACAATTATTGCAATAAAAGTAAAAAGGTAATAAATAATTAATAATAATAACAACAATATATCAATGGTATTTATCTTCCAAATACATTTATTACAATAAATAATACATATTTATATATTATAATTATTACAATTGTAACCATACGCGGGAGACCCGTTTAAAAAAGATTAGTATGAACAATGAAAGATCCCGTACTGACCAATCTGTGTCGCTGTGAAACGATGTTCGGAAATCTCACGTGTGTCTCCTTAGCTGGGCCCGTATGTACACCCCGTACGGGATTCCCGGACAGCTGTGAAACATTAGCATTATTGTAGTAGTGTCCATACTAACCTGTCATTATTGTAGTAGTGTCCATACTAACCTGTCATTATTGTAGTAGTGTCCATACTAACCTGTCATTATTGTAGTAGTGTCCATACTAACCTGTCATCATCATCATCATCAAACATCTACTACATCTCGCGCACGTAATCCTGAGGCCATATTCCAGATGGACCAAAACGTACAATGACGTCAGATTGTACGGATGTTTATTGATATTTTACTACCATTCAGTAAAAATAAATGAACTGTACTAAACACGAAGGAGACGAGCGTCAATACGTGTGTTATACGTGTGTGTGTAGATTTCTATGTTCCCTGCTACAGTTAGAACTGCACGCCGGATTTTCACGTATGAAACCGCACGAAACGTGACACACAAAATGTAACTTTAGGGCGGTGTTATGTGAGCGAGAGGTACTTCCCCGATGGTGCCGGCCCAATTCCGTTTCATTGGAGGATGTAGTGTCATGCATTAGGCATGGCACTACCTCCTCCTTTGCAGCATGGCAATCTCTTTCTGATTTGGGCAGTCGGGTTCTTTGCACTCCCGTTTTATGCTAGGGTATTTAACCATTTCTTTGTGGTGTATTGCGTAATTCTATAGCCCAATCGGATCCGAAAGATTTTATGATAAATAAAGAAACACATTTGGCTGCATTGGGTAGAGATACAATAGTTCTATTATTGTGCCGCATATTTTGATTACTATATTCCTCATTCGTATGAACAGAGTCAACCGTCCCCCAAGAGCACAAAAGCTCAGCCCTCGGCTCAACTAAACATACTTCAACAAAATAAAGTGCTAACGAACCAAATTTCTAGCCAAATTGGAACATCCAAACAATTTTAATTGGACAAACAAAAACATCCAAACAAATTAACATTGTTATACCGACTTCCAATTCTCTGATATGGGAACTTTTCTATACGATGAGACAACGCTTTTTGGTAATTACACACCCATAAATATCCGTGCAATAAGTAGATATATACTAAGATCCTCTTTATGTCATGTCCCAATAATTCACGGAACTGTCACAAACCCCACGAAACACGACAGCATTGCCAAAGCTTTCCTCCTGAATTATGTGTTAGAGAGACGTCCAACACGATCAGAACTATTTCAGGGATTCGCCTGCTTTATTCTATCTGCCGAAGACTACTACAATACAACTACAGATCACACAGAAAACGTCTATATTCTTTTGTAAGAGGTAGTGCCATACTACATTGCAGCGGAACTGGGCCGGCACGACCGGGGAGGAACGTTTTGCTCGCATTATACCCCAGTTAAGAGGCATTGTTTCCTGCGGTTTGCGAGTGGCCGATAGCCTATTGGAGGGTAGTGGGAAAGGAGGCGACGCATCGGGATAGTAATTATGCAGATGTATATGAGCGTGGGTAGTCGTAATAACTGCTCGTTAGCTTCATACTATAAACTTACATCTCTAAAAGCGTACGTGTATAATCATACCACGACAAAAAAAAATATTTAAAGTATTATTTTAATATGAACTTTATATTCCTTTTATTCCACTTTTCATATAATAATAATATCATTCTAGCCGAATTTCGGCCACGACGGCTATCAACGCAGGACACATTAAGATATGTCCACTATGGTGCAGAAGTATGCGCGCAAGCACAAGTGCACTTCTTAACGCTTAACGTGCTCTCAGAGGCGCGGGGGTGTAATACCGCCAACTACCTGACCCCGGACTGTTATTAGAAATTGAGAAATCCCGATAACACTTCAGTCCGACCCGGGACCCAAAACCAGGACCTCACAACTGTGGCTGAAGATGCTTACCACTAGACTAAGGAGGCAGTTAACTTTTCCTATATTACTTGTGTGAAATGAAAGCAAATGAGCAGTCTTGCTTGCATAAAAAATTGTGTATGCAAAGTTATTTACACGAAAAGGGTTAAATGCACCAGGAATGTTGAATAATTCTCCGCTGACGTCGTGTGCACAAGCCAAGTCAAGTCCATTGACTTGAAATTGAGGACGTTAACAATCGACCAGAGGCCATGTTCGTATATTGTTGCGCTTGTTACATATCGCACTTATATATTTCGTTTAAAATTTATCTCTTGGAGACAGGGATGTGGAATGTAATTTTCTATGCTAACGCATCTCGTATCCAGAGCTGCTTAGATATTTTGACGTCTTGTAAATTGATAACGCTAGCAGCTGCATGCACGAAAAAGTAAAATGTCATTCCAAATTATAGTAATGTTCCGAACGAGCGGAGCCCGTGCTAACACCGCTGGACGCGCTTACCGATCTTTTAGAGTACCTTTATCGCATAAGATTATAACCTTCGCATACAGACTAGCAGATAACCAGCTGTTTAAATAAAACACTTCTTGTGTTCAGGGCTTTTAATCACCAAAAATCTATCCCAGAGAAGTATTCATTTATCGGAATAGTAACATCTCTACTATTCGAGACTTAAATCTATATTTTTGCTATTTGCGATAAATTCATTTGCTAGATTTCTTGAAAGAATAACAAAAAAAAATATACAAATATTCACATTTGTAGTATATTTCATTTAGTTTACAGATCGACCCAAGATCGTTTAAGGTACAGGAATGTTAATGAGAGAGTCACTTAGAATTTCCGTAACGCTACAAATTTTCCTTGATATAGTTTAATAATGATTCAAGTTTGGCTAAAGTGTAAGGGTACATAAGCTTCAAAAAGCTCTACGAACCCCTGTATAAATTTATCAAACAACTGCGGACTACATTCTTGCCCAAACAAATGATATAATGGTTCACATAGTTTCTTACATTGAAATGGTATGACTAGTAACTTTATAATAGACTCGGATACCAGAGCCCTTGATTTACTTCGGCTGAGTTATATTTAGAAGTTTTAATAAAAATACTTATTTTAAAAGTATATATACTTAATAAAATTAAAAGACCCAACTGTCTTGTTACTAGTACAAACAGACTCCATCTTGTTTATGCGTCCACTTTTTAATGAAAACAACTTATGTTTTTTTTTGCAAACTGAATATTCCTGGCCAGTATTGTTTTAAATAAAATACAGTGTGAGAATATAATGTAGAGTATTAACAATTGTCAGATACTCCGATGCAGAAGACCATAAGATATCTGAGACATATAGATATAATTAACCAACGAGTCTTTGCCAATTTGGCTGTTGTCCGTGACCGAGTATACAAGACCGTGCGGATTCCTACCGCATTCACGGCACAGGTGGCGTTGTCATTAAACACATACTTAGGCATGTGTGTATTGTGGAACAAAATAATCCGACGTCGCACGCCCTTTATGACTCGTGCGCGAGTCAAGACAGCACACATGGCACACTCATGTAATACGTTTACAGTACACACTATAGAAATTATACATTAAGTTTATGGGCTATTTGACGAAACTAATTATATTTCTAACCGGAGGATATACAAAAATATACTTCTATAGCAAAATATATTCTCTACAGTGGTCTCACTATAGAGATTATCTATTTGCTTATCATAAAAATACTGCTTTATGATAAAAACAAAGGCATCGAAAGTTGTGTGTCTGTATGTGATCGATATTTTTAAATGTACTGAATAGATTTTCATGCGGTTTTAACCGTAGAGGGATTTCCGAGGAACGCTGGTATTTTCTAATTATGATAAACGCTTTTATGAAGTAACTTTATATTTTAGCTGTGTTTCATCACGTCAAGAAAAAATACATTAGACAGTTTATGGCTTTTTTAGACCCGACATAGTCCATCACAAATTTATTAAAAGTATAACGAAATGGTAATTAAAAAATGCCTACTTATCGACCAAGTTTTTGTATTGACCAAATTTAAACCTACCGTTGTGTTCATGGTGATTAATTAAATACTATAAAAACTATACAGACTAAATCAAACAATAAATGAAATACTAACACTACCAAAACACAATACCAAAAAATGCAACCCATTGCCTATTAAAATTCTTTAGGTTCACTGTAATTACATTTTGCTTTGTCGTGTGAAGTAAACTGTAGTTACAAATGAATTGCATTTAGTTATTAATTGCTGTGCAGGTGTTACCGCAACTACTGGCCGCGATGCTGCAAATAATTAAACACAAGTTTCGTTTTCATTGTACAATGCGTAATTGGAAAATCCTAATACATTTGAAATTAGAAAGTAAATACTTTACGAGAAATACGTGAACTTGAAAGTGTTGCTGGGTGGCGGTGAACATCTGTGTTTATGATAAGAAGAGCAGTATAAGATCGCAAGCCGTTCGGCCAATATGTTTCATGAGATGCATTTACGTCACCGACTCTGGGCAGAGTCCGAAGTTGTGTTGTAGGGCTCGCAGCAAAAAACACGCGGTACGCTAAACCTCCGTGAGTGCCATCAGCCCCGACTTTCGTAAGGTGCCCCCAATGTGTGAAGTGCCTCGACTGCCACTCAGCCTTGTATGGGAACAACACTGACCCCAGAGACCCTAGTGCTAAGAGATAGTGGCATTGTGAATTGCAGCCGAACGGGGCTAGCACGACCGGGGAGGTGCCTATCGTTCACATCGCCGTAAAATGACAGTTTGTGAGCTCGTTGTAGAGGAGGAGGTAAGGAGGAAACGCATGTGTAGGTATCGGAATAGTACATAGAATTTTAGCTAAGTACCTACTGGCTTAAAATTTCCATACAATTTAGAACTGCGCGCCAACCTGCATAATTATAGCATCTGCAATTACTCAGATAAAGAGCTATTAATACAACAATGGATATATAACAATACACATACTTTTACAAGTAAGATATAAATAGGTACCCTCTAGGGCGGAATAGTCATGTGGAAATGTACGCTTGAAAACTGCGACCTCAAGGCGTATGGGAGCACCAAGTATCTTTATATAGATAGCTTTATTATTATACAGCTCTCTGGAACACAATATATGCCAGTCGTAGAGGTATTATTTATTTTTACAAGTCCCCAATGTATAGGACATTATTTAAATACAACATCAGAAGGATTTTTTTAGCTGCAAATGTATTGGTATTATTCACATTAGCGAAAAAACGGGCATCGAACAATCGCATAGCAGATAAATGAAAAAACGAGGCGTGATAAGAGAGTACGCGTCTTTTTTATAGTATGAGATGCAAACAAGAAATCAAAATCTTTTGACGACTAAGGACATCCATAGACATCCGCTTCATTGTTATTATGCAGCTACTGAAAACCGCGCGAAACGCGATAGCATAGCTGTCACTTTACGGTAGTGTCATGTGAGCGTGACACTACCTCTTACAACATCTGTATTTTCTACGGACACGACGATCCTCACCAACGCACTCGGAAACGCTTGCTGTCTCTCTCTTGCCGGAAGGTGAGGGAGTGATAGTGCCGTCCCGCTTGCGCCCCAGCCCTCTCGTCCTTGTTCGGGACGCGGTCCGGAATAATTATTATTCCGTGCCGTGTTTAGAACTCGGGCGAAGCCAACGCGCTTTTGCATACATATATGTACAGTCTATTGTAAGACAAGGAGACCTAGACCCAACAGGTCCGAAGCTGCCACCCTCTGCAACAGGAGACCACCGCGACCGCAATGCGCCGACTACCCTCACAGGCTAGGGACCCGGAACACGCACGCTCACCATCACGCGCACCGACTCACCCCACACTACAGACACCAATTCCCACACCACGGACATCAGTCCCCCCCACCTGCGCGGGAACCGAGGCGCTCGGAAGGGGAGCAGCATCGGCGCGACGAGCCCAGGTTCCACGTTGACGATCTCAGGGAGCTAATCCGAGAGATCGTCAGGGAGGAGCTGAGGGCGGTCGTGAAAGACGAGCTGTCCAGAGTGCTCAGTGACCCGCGCATCTGGGCGTAAATCACACACGCACGGGGCCAACCAACGGGGAGCCAGTGATGGATCGTGGCGAGCTCAGGATCGCTTACAGGAACCCCGGAGGTATAGGAGGCAAGAGAGACAGTCTTCGGCTGCTTGCTCAGCAGTATGACTTACATGTCATCCTGCTGGGCGAGACTTGGCTGAGGCCGACGCAGAGCCTCCGGCTACCGAATTACGTCGCGTATCGGAGGGACGAGGTGTCGCCGATCGGAAGGCCGTACAGAGAGACGGCTGTGCTCGTTCGGTGGTCGATAGTGCCGAATACCCACCACCACCCATCCTCAAATATACGAAAAATAAAGTCAAGGTCCACACATCCAGAAGAGACGCCTTCTTATCATCAATCATGTCTTTCCCTTCAATAACCATCTGGAATCTCGCAAATGCGGATAACGGAGCCACAATCTATAATATTGAGTTATTTGATCACCGAACTAAGGGTAACTAGGTACTTGGTATTCCACAAACGGACGAACATTATGATTCCTCGTCCATTCGGGGTCATACCTACTTATGGTGCAATATTTTGTACTTTATTTCTTATATCGGTTCTATTTTATTACGTTTGATTAAATCTTGGTGGGTAAATATATTATAAAAGAGCTTACACACGTATTATATGTCCGATACGGGATAGGTAGAGCGAATAGATTTCCATAAGAATCTTTACACACGTACTTGTCTTTCTCCACTATGTATTTCTCTCCCTAATGTATTTCTCCTCCGTCGCTATATATTTGCTGGTTTTGTCAGTTTTCTTCGCTCTTATTTTATCTAGAGTTCGCAACCGGCGCTGGTTGGAAGCGGATTTAGGATTTTTTCATCTTTTTGACGTCGCTAGAGAATCTAAATCTATACTAATTATACGTATTAGTATAATAAAGACGAAGAGTCTTTGTTTATTTGAACGCGCTATACTCGACCTCTGATTTGAGAAAAAAAAATTGTCTATAATAACTACCTACCTTATGGATGTATAAGGTAGGCCATAAAACATTACATTACCATTCTCAGCGGAGCTTAAATATCGATATTTTTATAACTAAATCGGAACAAAAAGCGCAATCGTACTGATATATCAGCGTTCACTGACATAATGGTTAAATATACGTGAGTAGAAGAAATAATTAATCTCTAGTAGATCTAAAAAATATCCGAAATTATGTGTCAGCAAATTGTTTAAAAGAATTGGATTTTAAGCACAACACTGCCGCATGGTAATTAATAATCAGGCAGGAATATTAGTCCTCACTAAGAAAACTACGAACTATTCTAGTGAACTGAAGTAAAAAGCTAACTAGAGTGGCATTAAAAAAATATTAAAACATCATTAAGATGCCTCCATCGCTTTACGGTTTCATCTCCCTATCGGTACCTATTAAAACTACTCCTGAAAATTAAATCGTTAGCTAGAATTTAACACCTTATTATAAACAACTATCCTCTGTACAAAATTTAATCTCAATTAGAAAAATAATTGTAAGCACATTCAATGCGTGTTATCTCGTAGCGGGTCCCCTAACATGAACATTACAGGTATGTTTTTTAAATCAAAGACATTAGAAAAGCTAGTTAAGGCATTGAGATCCAAAAAGTCCAACTGTCTGAAGTGTATATTTGATGTAATTATAAGACAAATCAATGACTTAACTGTCCAGGCTCTATCAGGGATCATAGATGTCTACATACTTTATTTATCATACATAGAAATCTGTCTATATTTCGTCAGACATTATGCTTCTCCGGACACAGTCGGGTAAATACAGACACACATAACTTTTACATTACAGTATTAGCTCATTAAGGCTCATCCACGTTTGATGAGCGTGTTAGGTGACACTTAATCATATAAACCAGTGTTTCCCAAACCATGGGTCGCGATCGAATATTAAGTGAACCATGTAGACCGGCGCACCTCCTTATAGAGCTACCTGATCGACTAATTTAATAATTTCTATTAAAATAATTACCTGCTGTTCACCACTTTCATCCACTTCTTCCGTGCCTAGAGGCGGGTCCCGAGTTTAGCAACTCGAATTAGATTGGTCGTAGCCCGGACAACTTTGGGAACCACTGATGTAAACACAATAAACGTGCCTTGTGCCAGCGAATTAGTAACGCGCTTTAATACTCGTAGTGCTATACAATTTATAATGTTACGTTCTTTTTCCACTTCCCACTTTGTACCAATGTTAGTCCATCCTTTCTAGAAATTTTGGATACAAACTAGATGACCCCTCAAACTAGCTGATCCCGCAAACTAGCTGACCCCGCAAATTAGCTACCCCCGCAAACAAGCTGACCCCGCAAACGTTATTTTGCAGGGTTGGGCGAACAACGCTTATCACTTAGGGGTATGAAAATAGGTAGTAGCCGATTCTCAGACAAATTGAATATGCATGTAAAATTTGGTAAAAATCGGTAAAGCCGTTTCGGAGCAGTAAGGTAACCAACCTTGTGGCACGAGAATGCTATAACATATAAGATGGGTAGAATACCACAGTGGCTAATCCAAAAGCAAAAGAGTGAAATATCTAGAATATTTGTTTAAAATGGTCTGAAGACCAATACACAGTACACATCTATACTGTCTGTCTGTTTCAAGGTTTAGTGTATAATATGGCCCCTGTTAATCACGGGTAAAGTCGGAGCAGATAGCTACAATAATAATAATAATAATATCTGTGGACTTATCACACCACGTCAGCCTACCGTCAGGACACAGGTACTAGACAACGGACATACATTTAACATTCATATAAGTTTAAGACATTTTATATATGTAAGATTTTTGTTACATAAACACATCTATGACCTAGTCGGGATTGGAACCCACGCCCTCTGGTGTAACACGCGGAATAACAGCCGGCTGCCAAAATAGTATATTATAAAACCCTTCAAACTGTATATATATATATATATATATATATATAAGGGAAGCCAAGGCGGATCGCTAGTGTTCCGTGACTACGCAACGACAATTTACTCACATAATTGACTGCCAATACAATTGTAACAACAAGAAACTGCCGGCGATGTGAGCGAGCAGTGTAGGTGATCGGTATATCCTCTTAAGTGAAGGAATTTTCTATTTCCTCCTTCACGAACCCTACCACAAAATGACGGGTGGTAGTGAAGGACGTGTGACTTGTGAGCGCCTCGAATACCGCACGTACTGCAGGTAGTGAGAAAATGTTGAGGGTTATGCCGATGTACGACATCCTTTCTATTTATTTTGTGCGAAAATTTAATAGCGTCATTTGTCAAATACATTACAAACGTCATTACTTATTATAATAACATTTGTTTTCTTCTCATATCCTTTTTCTCGTTTTTCACTTCTTTCACAATAGATAATTATATGTCCATCATGTGATACGTATTACACTTTTTTTCCTACCTTTTATTATTATTATCAGTCTTTAGCATCCCCAAGCATATCATCTCCAAGCAATACATCCTTGATAATAGATGGTTGCCTGGAAGAGATCGCTTAAAGCGATAAGGTCGCCTATTTGTACATCTACAAATTGTAACATTATTTTTATATTTGTCCATTGGTGTGTGCAATAAAGATTTATTTATTATTATTTATTTATTTATCCTCATAGGTGATATGTTTAATTTAAAATAAAATAATATTAATTTAAAGTAAAATTAGGCAAAAAAAATTAAGGCAAATAACATTTTAAAATCTACAAAATCATTCAACGATAAAAAAAGTGAGTATTACACATCTTGATAAAGTATTTTCAGCGGTGGGCGGATAAAAGCTCATAGCCAATATTCACAACATACGAGGTGACACGTCGGGTACTGGTGACGTAACAAATGTCATAGGTCGCTACATGAATCAGAGAATTACAAGTTGGTGCACGCCACGCCACACACGGACATTTAGCCGGTCATAAATATTTTTAACAGAGCATTAGCATTTATCCGGTGGACGCTAATGAAACCTTTGTTATCCGACCCATGATGAGAGGCGCTCGTATATCTTAATTAAATTGGATACAACAAGAACGGCAAAGTTTATTCTCAGTTTGAAGCGAAAATATCCCTTCATAACTTGGCAGAGTTTGTTAGCACACAAAGTTCTTTCAGTATTTGAAAAAACTTTTGAAATAAAAATATTCTGTGTGGTAAATATAAAGCATACACAATTTTTATGTGCATTAGTGAACGTTCGCACAGCACATAATGAATATATGAAATGCGTTACACCTAATAAACAAACTAATGCTATATTAGTTTGTTTATTAGATTCATTATTTATTTTTAGATTTATTAGAGATTATTGTTTATTAGATTAGATTCATAGATAAATGAGTATAACTAGCAAACAGTCGGCTATGGTCAGTCAGGTATGGAAAACCTCCCCACTATGGTTCAAGCCTTGTCGTGGTGGTGGGGCTCAGTAGCCTGGGGTGATCCGAGACACCTTGGGCGGAGCTAATTGAACCGAGGAGGTGGCGGCTCTTAGTACTCCTCCTATAAGAAGAGGGGACTAAACAGCAGGAGGAGGTGCCGCTCTTTGTACCCCTCTTATAAGAAAAGGGGACCAAAGAGGAAAAGTGGCGGTGCTCTTGCGCACGGGGCAAGGGGCGAGGATGGGAACCTCACCTCATTGCACTGTCCTAAAGTCGCTGGAGTTGTCATGTGGTGCGGGACAACCCCATCTGTGGAGGTGGCGTCGGTCCCTTTCGGGGCTGAATTGCCGTCAAGGTGCCCCGATGATTTGCTGTTCCGGGGTACCTCACTCGCGGTGGTTTTTGTGGCTATTCGGGTATTATAACGTGCCGCGAGCCTCACACACCACTGGACCCCCCCACCCAGGGCCCGTGAAGGCGCATAAATGCGTTTCCCCGCGTCAAAAAAAAATAACCCTTTTAGTTGGTAGTTGTGTCTTCTTTCACAATCTTCCGAACTATCCAAAACCTACTAAGCACACATATTCTACGCAAGAAGACCTCGAGTTGGGTCGTGGCAAAGTTAGTCCGTAATCGCCGACTAACGGTAGTTTTCTATGTTCTACCTCTAGTGCTTTTAGTAGCGACTAAGAATTATTTCAATATGAAATATTATGTCAGAATTCTATCTCCAGTAAACAAATGCATCAATAGATCACATGTATGTAGAAAACGCCCGTAAAATAATAAAAAGTAGAGGTACATGATAATGTTTCCTACATTGTACTAATCCAGAAAGAAAAAAATATTAGCATGTTTTTGCCGATACTGCCAATGCTTTATATACTATATATACTTTATACTGCCTTTCCTTTTTTTCTTTTTTTTTACTTTTTTGTCGTATTTCCTCTAAATTTTCTCACTTTGTACCTTATACATATTAACTATTTATAACATTGCACATTCACACATTATAACAGGCACTTGTGGATACGAAACGCCAAACATTTAATGCTCTCTGACGGTACCGTCGGACGATTGTCACTTCACGTGAGGCAAGAGCACTTGAGCACTGCATTAAATGGCACTTATAAAGTGTTGTTAAATGCGCTTAACATTGATACTTCAAATTTCTTTCAAATTCAATCAAATTCTACGATATATTTGGACTGATACAATTCACAGAAAAATAAAAACTTGTGTCATTTTTAGTTATGGGGTTCTTGTTTCGTGGGATTGCTTCAGATACGCGCCACCACCGACCTGGTACTATCAGTCTGGTGGGTTAACTAACAGAGTTTCTAGCCATACAACTGTTCCTATGCCGTGAGCTTATTTTGCAGTAAGAGACAATACTGCATTGCAGCCAAGGCAAGCACGATCGAAGGTACCTCTCGCTCATATGACACTACCGTCTCATTTCGTGGAGCTTATGAGTTTCAGATGGCCTAGTGGAGGGGTAGGACGAAAAGAAGGTGGTCTATCTAGCTATTGAGGCTCATGAGATATAGCCTGGTTACAGTCATACAGGCAGCCAAGCTTTATTAATTGGGTCCCGTTTTTACCCTTTGGTAAAAGCGAAACCCACAAAATAGTGACATCACAGGCCAGGCCTTTTTCTTTTTTTTTTTTCGCATGGAAAGAACTTTATGCACCGTCCAACCAGCCCTGAGTGAGCCGAAAGGGTGTTTCGGACTCCATCTTATCGACTAGAATGCGATTGCCTTCAGCGCTCATGGAAGTGGAGTGTCCACGATCTATCAGTGACATGACGCCCCGGCGATTGCCCGGTACCCATCTAGAGGCCGGTCTTCATCACGAATCTAACTGCTCCAAAGCCCTAAACAGCATCAGGTAACCAGCTTAAAACCCTGGTTGTTGAAATGACGAGTGGTAGGAGCCGCGGGATGTATTGCCTCCTACAGCACGTTGGCACCTGCTGCCTCATCCCTAGCTCTCTCTGCAGCCTCCTTCCGGGATATGACGTCCTCGCAGAAGGACCCCACCGCTGCCCAGGATCGATTAGACGACGCTCGACAACGAGAGGTCATAAATTCGGAGCGCAATCTGAAGATCATAACTGTTAGGACCGTGCAGGATATTCCTCGAGTATATACTGTCTCGTATCCTCCACAGTGCCCCAAGCGTGACAAACAGGTTCTGGCACTCTGCGTTAAAGATTTACGCCTCCTGAGCATCCAGCATTCTAGATCCGAGCATACCGTAGCAATAATATTTATGCTATACATATACTGTGCCTGGTCCTCTTCCCAGCTTTAAACTTTAACTTTCTGCCCTCTGTGGCGAAATTGCAAGATTTCATCTAACAGTGCAAAGCAAGTTTTCGCTCCCTACCCAAATGTACGATATCCTCGTATATGCGCACCGCGATGACCCACTGCCCTTTGCGGAGTTCGGCCTTATTTCGCACAGTAAGGGCATCCACGGGGCGGGGGCACCGTATGTCGCCATGTTCCAGCATATTCTCTCACACAGGGCCCTCTCAGGTTGGGTAAGACACAAACCAATGATGAATGAACCCCGAAAAATAGATCTTCGATTTTTACTAGACGGACACGGAGCCCTTATATCTTAATCCGTCTGACAATTATACTAGTTATCGCCTCGGCTAACCGCGCAACCTCCTGGAAGTCGATCCCGTAGAAAAACAGCCTCGGAGGACCCAATCATATCCGAGATCCCAGAGAGTCAGTCCCAATACCGATCCCTGTGGGACCCCAGATACAACATCCTTTCTATAAGATATTCCTCTGTCGGTCCTCGTAATGAATCTTCCTGTCTTCCAAGTACATCTCCGATATTCTCCCCAGATACATAGGGACCCTAAAATATTTCAGGGCCCCCAATATGGAGATATATACTATTGCATCTAATGCAACAGATTGTGTGCGCCTCAGGACGTCCACCGTTGAACACGGAAGCCGAATTGTGTTTCAGACATAATAGTTCTCAGGCTTTCTTCTACGTGTAGTATAAGTCGCAGAGCCAGGATTCTCTTCAGACCCTTGCCAATTTTATTTAGCAGCACGATGGGTTGAACAACGGACGCCGTGCTTGGTTTTCCGAGTCCCTTTGGTAAAAGGCAGAGTAAAACTTCTCCATTCGCCCCATCTGGTACAAGAGCTCACTTCTTGCTATGGAGACGGTAAAGTGCCGCATCTATTTCAGCGCCAGCGACCGGTGATGATGCCTTCTCACCTTGTACCGATCTCTTTTCGATAGTCTAGCATCGGAAAAGCCAAAGAAGGAGGAGCAAAGCCTTCTGGAGTGTTAGGGAATATTTCCGCCACTATTCGCCTCTCTGCCGAGACTTACTGCCATCTCCTTTCCCAGCCAGACTTACTGAACAGTCCGCAGTAGCTGTAATTTCCTTTCTACGTGGATGCCATATAGCTGATTACCCTCTCTTCATTTAAAGGTTGACGCGTCGTCCTCCGCGTGTACACCCTGCGAGCTCTGTTGCAGATAGTCCGGAGGTCAGCTACGACTAACGCGCTCTAATACACTGCTTGCCCTTAAGCTCAATAGACCACACTTGGCATTGCTGCTTTGCATACTGTGTAGTATGTAAGGCAGCAATGCCAAGTGTGGTTTTGAGGGATTTGACAGTGCCTTGCACCTGCAAGGCACTGCCAATCCGGTCAGCTGCCTCATCAAGTTTCATTTCATCAAAGCTCGGGGGACTCCACCACACCAGAATGGCTGCTTCCTAAGCCAGCTCCTGGTTAAGCTTGGTTGTTACCAAGCCAGGGGCCTAACGCCTGAATCGGCTATGTCCTTGGAGTTTCCTCTTGCCGCCGATCTTTACGCTAGACCCGTCGTAACCATTTCCAACCGCCATTAGGTTTGAAGCCGAACCCGCCAGGACATTCTCGCTCGATGGCGGACGGATCATGCCGCACTCGAAACTGTATATCCTCCAGCCATTCAACCTCGGCCGGGCGCCAAAACACGGATTGGGATTGAGGTTATTGGCCATTGTCCATTAGAGCCTCTCTCTCCCTCTCTCTCTCACACACATACAAAGGGAAAGAAAAAGGGTTAACTAGCCACCGTTGTCCAGAGTGCACCACGGGGAGGCTACCCGATCAAAAGCACCCCGTCACAGACCAGACCTGGTAATAAAAATTACTTTTCTTAATTTTTATGCATCTGGCAAGAGAAACTAAAAATTAAGTTTAATTTAAACAAAAAAATACTAGTTCCAACTAATTTATTTATGCTATTCTAAAATGGCTATATCTTCAAAAATGTGAGACTGTACTACACTATGCTTGGTTTTAAATATAATATATGATAATCCCCCCACGAAGTTTCTACTTCGCTACTTTATTGAAATGGGCACTAAGGAACTTAACATTACAAATTCAAATGAGTAAATCTTATACTACACAAGGCTGTATGAATTCATATCTATAGAATCATAGTAAACCGCAAATTTAATACAACATGCCATTTATCGTAACACACAGTGAAGCATTTACATGTATTCTAGAGACAAACAGCTTAAAAGCACTAGGTACAATCCCGAGGGACAGCAATCGCAGTAATATCACTTTTAGGTACAGTATATTTTATGACACAGGTCCCGAGTGATAGCAGTACATTTTACAAGAAATTGAACCTTATTTAATAATAAACTTTTGGAGTAATGCCTAACTTCCAGCATGGAAATAATAACACTGTCTTTAGCTATTCGTTAAATGGCGTTCTATACATTTCACATTTTTATTATATAGCAAAGTTCTGAATGCTAACAAAAGAACCTAAAGTATTATTGCCACAGCTTGCTGGGATTGTTGTGATATCATCCATAACGACAGCACTTACCACAAATGTCTTGCCACCTAATACTTGAAATTTAAATAAAGAGATAAACGTTTTCTTGTTTATTGTTCAGTTACAAACTCGTGCTAGACTAAGATAACTTTCTTCATTATTTTCCTATTCATAATCTGTTAACAAATTTAAGCAATAAACATCGACATAGCAGCCCGATTGCCGTCGTTAACATCCAACATTTTATCTTATGGAAACTGAATAAGTTACAAGCTTTCAGGGTATGCTTCCTTTCGCCAACATAGGAAATTAATTCAATAATTGAAGTAAAATTACAATCGACAGTGAATTTACTTCTAGTTTTGAACCACTTTCCCGTGTTGGCAAGAGTGATGCAGTGCCTAATGCAACATTTTTATTCAACTGTTACGGTAGGGTCCGTAACAGTTGAATAAAAATGTTGGACCTGTTATAAACAATGTGACAAACGCCACTGACTTTTCTTCCCACGTTTGAGCTTTAAGCTAATTTTTAACTTTACTTAGTTCTACTTAGGTAGCCGAATCGGATAGGAGAACACTACTTGGTAGCACATCGATAAAGCGCACAGGAACCGCAATTGACGGCGTGCGCCGCGACTACGCCGATCATACGGTGATAAGAAAGTATTATTAATCACCCATCATTTAATATATATTATCATAATACGTTATTACGTAACTATTGTTAATATGATATTTATCCCGTACCTCTGTTACGCATAACTATTACGAATGTGTTATTCACATCCATAAATATTATATTTATGTTCACATTTTAAAATGAATAATCTTCTAAATTATTTTGAGCCTTTATCGATCTTCAGTACTGACCACTTGCAATTCAAGACGGTCGATCACCCCGCTATTCGCACCCAACCCGTGCCGACCACTGTACTGCGTTGTATACTTATTGTAGCAAAACCAGATTGTGAAGCGAATAACTCCGCATCTTGCCAGTTGCCAGCCATCATTCTAATCGGATACTAAATACGTAGTGAAGTGGACCGTGTAACGTGAATGCTCTGACCTATAAAACATTATAAAGGTTCATCGGCTTTTGTGTTTGAGGCCACAAGTCTCTTATCAATAATCTCCCCCTTAATCTATGAATATACTGAAAAATACTTTTTAATTTTTAATTTTGAAAAAATGAGAGCCATATATTGTTTAATAGGTGGATAGGACTGTATATCAAAATAAAAGTCCATTGAGTTTTACATTCTATGACTAATTACAATAGAACTACTTTTACGGATTCTATCGCGGTTTATTTCTAATAACTAACCCGGCGTTTCAGAAGCTTTACTGCAACCATGGTCACGGGTGGCCCTTACAGCAACCACACAAGTCACATATGACCATGGTTTAATAATTAAATAAACCGGGATAGAATCCATAAAAGTAGTTTTATTGTAATGAGTAACATTCGCGTAAACTTAAGACATCAATATTGTATAACTAATTTTGTGATAGCAAATTATGTGAATAATATCGAATATTATTCAGATTTTTGACGAAAATAGTGGCTGCCATGCACTCAGTTTAACATAGGGACAACAAATGAACACAATCTTCTCTCATTTATAAGAGATAATGCTATTATTGCACTGCAGCTGATTTGTTAGCCACCACCCGAACGTACAATAATAAATTACTAGTGTATTCCTGTCGATTAAAATAAAATGTTCTACCATTTGGAATGCGAAAGCTATTTTGAATTTTTGACTAAAGTAGGAAAAATTGATCTATTTTCTATCAACTGTGAAACCAGAGGCTATATACAAATCTTATGGTCACCCTTTTACTACAACAACGAAGCTTGCGCAGCATTTTGTAAGTACCCGATCTGTCTTTTTAAGTTCGTTTACACCCTAACAACATATAAAAACAATTTTTAACTTGACCCTTTTCAGATTGAGCCCCTGTCCGTGTTTAAATTAACTAAACTGTACATACAATGTATGCCAGAATTGAAATGTCAATATCGTGACTTGGCACGGGAACGGCACAAGCAATTAAAAATTTATCTTCATAATAAGAATGTAATATGAAACGATATTTGTAGCGCGATAATTAGGTTTCTTATCAAATGTTACCAGTATACGTTTGATCATTATCGAACCGTCATAAAATTTTAGTAGGAGGTAGTATTATGCTGCATTGCTGCGGAATTGGGTCGGCACGACTGGGGAGGTACCTCTCGCTCGCATGATACCGTCATCGTGTTTCGTGCGGTATATGTTTAGCCGGAGGCCCATTGGGGGATGGGGTGGATGTCCCCTATACTATAAAAAAGAATTAACAATAGAGGTGTCTATAATTATAGAAGCAGAAGTTTAGACGGCCAATTGATCAAACTGCCGACCAGTTGATGGTGCAACAAAATGACGCAATTAACAACAATTTCAAATCCATTAAGCCGATGAAATTATTTGTTACTCACGAATACCCGATAACATCAAGTATCCTGATTTAGTATAAGAACGTGCAACAAAATCCGTCTGGTGTCTGTTGTCGGCAAAATCAAAATAAAATTCTGAAACATATTGGTGTACAGCGTCTATTTTTGTCAGAATCGTTTACATACAAAACTAGTTTTATCTTTATTCTTTTGAAAGCTTCAGATATATTTGGAATATCAGACAATCCACACAAAATCTTTTATCGCAAGCATCACATATTGTTTCCTTTCCTCAATTTTTTTTCAGTTCATATAATTTCATGTACAATGCGGTTACAAGAGTATGTACAGCTACATATGTTCTCCCACACGCACACTATGAATAATTCATCCATCACTGTACCATGAATTAATTATAAATTAATCAGCCCGCCAGTTATTTGCTGTGGACCGGCGCTTACTAATGTTCGCAAGTCGCATTACTAACGCCCTTGACACAAATCTTTCATTTACATTACTATATTTAGCATAACAAGGACACCTAATACTTTCCACGAGTGAACTACATTTTACTAAAAACAACTCGAGCCAAACCTTTTCTTCAATCTAGAAAATATTTTTTAAATAAAATGGCTGATGAATTCGTGGCGAGAGCGTTACGGAAACGAGGCCAACAGAAGTTGAGAAGGCTAACAAAACTTGTAAAGTCAGAATGAGAGATAGATACCTATGTGGAAATTGAGGGAGCTATAAATTTGCGAATGTACAAAGGGAGAGGTACAGTAGCCCTACAGTATTATGTAAAACGTGTGTAATGTTTCGTATAATACTGCAGGAGCAAGAGAACATTTTCTTTCTCTCCCATATTCAACTTGTTATGTGAGAACATGAGAAAGAATATGTTATATGTATGATAACCTGGTTAAGTTAGGTTCCGTATATGTATTCAAAACTTTATTTTTTCTATCATTTTCACTACAGAACTTGTTTTTATCATTGGGAAAATGTAAATACAAAGGGCTTTTTATGTAAATATATAATACGCTTTGTACCCAGAAACATTTTCTGGGACGTGGGTAGATTCATTTGTGGGTATTTTCTTATAAAAGTTGAAAGAAGTAATTTTATTTTTTAGTTAAGATTTTATTAGTAAATGTAGGTAAGAGACAATGACCGGTAATGGATATAAAGAAGCTGTATTATATTATAATAAATCGATAACTAATCTATGACGATATTTGAGCAAGACCCTTTTGTCGACCACGGACGCGTAGACATCTCTACCACTGTCACGTAGATGCGTTGCCCTATCCTCCTACGCTCCAATAGGCTACCGGCTCACAAACTGGACGAACCGTGACGATATAGCTGTCACTTTATGGCGGTATCATGAGACCGAGAAGACGTGCCGGCCCAACTGAGCTGCAGAGCAGCATGGCACTCCTTCTGACATAGTAGGTTTAAAATGGAAATAACTTGACCCCGTGGTTTAATATTGGTACTAAGGTATTTAATATGTTTTAAAATTCCATGCGATGCTGATAGTGAATGCTGGCTTTAAACTTTGCTGCATAAATCTAGGAATGAACGGCCGAGTTGCAGAATTATTGCAGTACCATTTATGACTGAAGATAATAAAGAAACGACTGTTTATATTTTTATAGTTACTTTCTTGTTTATTTAAAAGAGTTTCGTAGTGAACTGGGTCGATGGCCGTGCGTATACGCCTCTGTGTACTAATATAATATAGTACAGCTACGTTATATTAGTTTGAACGCGTCGTGTTTGAACGCGTCAATCTATGTAAATGTAAAGATCAGATTTTAAAAATGTTAGAGCCAAAAAAATGCGCTTCGCTTTGGTATAATCTTTATAACAAAATAAATAAAAATATAAACATTCTAAAACTGAGTAAATTTAAATTGAATAACAACTTAGGTGTGTATCACAACCCTTTAAATTGTGTCACACACACACACACGCTCATACACACGCACGCAATCAAGCAAACACGTACGCACGCAGGCACACACACACACACACACACACACACACACACACAGCAGGCATTGTTTTTGTTTTTTCTTTTTTATTTTTTAATTGTTTTTTTTTTTTTTTATATCCTCGCTTTCTTGAGTCGCAATAAAATTCTCTATTTTTGTAAATCAGCACTCGGTTCCATACATAAATATGTGCCATATATTGTAACATACTTAATATAGCTGCTATAAACTGTCCGCATCAGGAAAGCATGGAGCCCGAGATACAGATATTAATATAGTATGGGATCCAGTCTTTCGCGAATGTTTCTCTTTGAATAATACTGTTTTAGCCATTAAGTAACTCCTTATATAAATAATTTAGTGTTTGTATATGATATAGTCACAACACCCTGATGTGAGAGAGAAAGGCGCTTCTTATACTCGATATTATGTCACATTATTCTTGTAGAAATTGTGTGCTTCTCCAAAGGGAATAGATGAAGGGGAGAGTGTATCTTCCTTGGAGTCAAAATATGCGTCTACTGCTGTTTTGACCGACGACGTGTCGGAAATCTTTGACCTACCAAGTGTTTTTTAGGTTAGGGCACAGAAAGAAGTCCGACGGTGCCAGATCAGGTGAATAAGGTGGATGCAGTAATAGTTTAAAGCGACAATTGTGGATTTCATCCATTGATTGCACAGGTGTGTGAAGACGGGCGTTATATTGATGAAACAGGACTTTCCTTCTGAGCATTCCTGGACCCTTTTCTTTCGTAGGCGACCTAGTAAGGTAGTAGTAATCGTATTTTGTGAACGTCGTCAATACTCGGGGCAAGGGCGAGACACAGAGTACAGGAAGACACAAATGGAGGGCTTCATATTGAGCAGAGTTCTATTCATTCGTAACAAGCAAGGCCAGCCTCCAACGTTCAACGGACCAAATGGTTGTTCTAATGTAGATCTGACACTCATGACAAGAGGAGTACCGATATCAGTGGGTACACGAGGGTGTTAGCTTAAGCGACCATCAGCTAATTACATATCAGGTGTGTAGCAGCGTACCAAGACCGATGTCGACAGAAGAACCATCTTTTAGACTAGCCTTTCGCTGAGGGGGTGTAGATTCGGCCTACTTTCGATTGTCACTATATTTGCGAATGGGTAAACTACACTACAGGGAATCGGCAAATGAACTTACAAAGTACTTTAATGAAATCCTTACGCATACTGCCAAAAGATACCTCAGATATCGCAAGGATGTGGAGTTCAGGGGCTAATAATGGTGGAGTCCGGCTCTGGACCGTCTGCCCCGTAAAGTCAAGGCCGCACGATGATGTTGGCAAAACTTGAGACGAGGAATTCCCGCAGGCGATATCTCACTGCAGGAAGCCCTACGTGTAGCCAGACAAGAATAGAAAGTGGCCATGAAGGACGCTGAAATGAAGCATTTTAGAGATATTGCCGAGACGAGAAATGAAAATCCTTGGGTTTTGGAATACCGAGCCGCCACTGGTAGATCTCGCACTCCGAAGAATGTCATTCGCTGCGGAAAACTCTTAGAAGATTATTCTGACAACATCGAAACTTCTATGCATCAGCTCCTGTATTCCCTATGTCCAGATGATACAAAAGAAACCGACAACAACTATTATCGACAAATACGAGTTGCAACTGCATGCTCTCCTTCCTGTTGGGATTCAGGTGCTCCCGCAGTACAGTCGATCACACTATTAGAAGCTTACCGAATACAAGTCCCAAATTGGACGGAATCACTCGAAAGATATCCGGAGAAATTATGCTGATGTACATAGCGTGTATCAAGAAGGGGACTTTCCAGATGTCTGGAAGGTAGGTTCATTGATAGTGCTGTCAAAGGGTCAACAGATCCGAAGGCATACCGGCCAATTATTTTACTTCAGATTCTTGTACAAATTTTAGAACGCCTCATAATTACTTGCGCTCCCTCTTTCCATCGTGGTATTTCTGAAAATCAGCATGGATTCGTTAGAGGGCGCTCAACTGTGAGCGCATTAAAATCAGGGTTCGAGATAGTAGATAGTTCCACATATAAGTACGTCCAGCTCGTCCTTTTGGACATCCCCGGATCCTTCGATAATGCATGGTGGCCATTGATACTATTAGAAGAAAAAGCTACCGGCACCTCTTCGAATTCGAGCTATCAGACTCTCGTAAGTTATTTCTATAACTACACTGTGTTGGCTTCGAGCGGGACTCTCCACTTGGCAGCCACGTCGGGCTGCGTGTACCGACGGGAGGGAGCTGTACTGCTTCTTTTCAGGAGTTACAACGTGTCTGGCATATCAATGGGTGGAACCTAGCACGTTATTTCGCAAATACTAACAGGGCACGGGTGCTTAAGATGCCGCCTGCACAGGATGGCGTGATGTGATCTGCCATCATGTCCTTGCGGTTATGAAGCTAAAACCAGAAACCATGTGATGTGCCTTGCACAAAGGCGAGCGAAATACCATGGTATACGGCATCTAACAGATGACAGTAAGCCCAGTCTATCATCTATTTGGGCTTACATGGCACGCGAAGAGGAAGGATAGGTAACGACGTAGCTGCATCGCAATAATCAGGACTGACGAGGCCGATGACAACTTCTGTCTTTGTGATATCAGGTCTCAGAAAGGGGAGAGTGAAATAACGAGAGATCACTTAAATAATGTGTAGGGAGTCAAGATTTACACGTAGGATCAGAGCCGGTGAGCAAACCCAAATGCATCTCCCATGATTCGCTCCGATACCGAGAAGTGGAAAGGAGCATGGGTGGTGGTAGATAAGTAGTAATCAGAGTTTATAGTCCGACTCCTTTCAAGATAATCAATCATAATCAAACACTTCGAGTCCCAGAATACTGAAGTCATTACCTTATTTACCGACAAAATCGCCTTAGGCTTTTTAGGAGTGGTGAACCGGGTCTTCTCCACTATTTCGAAGTTGTTTCGTTTCTGGCGTACAGTATTGAACCCATGTTTCGTGCATTGTGACAAATCGATTCAAAACTCACCTGCATGGGGTTCAAATAACTCCAAGCTGTCACAACAGTCAAAAAATGTGTTGAACATGACTAGTTGATTTTAGTTACCATTATTTAAGTAAATATCAAAATTTCGCTACATTTACATTACTTTTTTTTAACTTACATTCATGTAGAACCACATGAAGTTCGTTCTACGTAGTCTTGGTTGGAAACGAACGTTTCGGACTTCATCAGAGCTGAAGACTGGCCGTCGTATAGTTCCGATCTCAATCCGCTGGATTATGATTTAGTCAGTTTTAGAGAGTACAGCTTGCTCTAAACGCCACAACTTGGAGTTCCTAAAACAATCAAAACTTTGACAGTGAAGAATTTTCCCGTGGAAGGAGTGGAGTAAAAACATTGTCTATCCTGAGAAGATGAATTTCTCTTGCGAATTTCTTGCGACTTCTCTTCTCATATGTTTTACGTGAGTGAAAGAACAGTGCAAAGCTAGCATTTTATAATTTACAGAGACATACTCAGAACTATTGAGTGGCCTGATTCAAATCGTACTGCATCATGACACATCATGATCAATCATAATTGATGATGAAGTGATTTAATAACTTATCAGACTTGAATAAAAACAACGAAGGCTTTATTCTACATTCTCTATAAACTACAATCCACCTTTAACATACTAAAAAGCATTAAATCCTGGAATCAAAGTATCAACGAGGTTGTAAAAAGAAATAGGAACAATGTATGCGTTTAATAGTAACTACACAGTGGTAGGGATGTCTTCCTTGATACGAGCCAGCCGGTAATTAGGCCACAGTGGTCGCACATGCGCTCACCTGCGATACTATTGGACGTGCGAAACTTTAGGAAATCTCGGTTCGCTCCGCTAATTTTCACCGTGACATCAGTTCGTATTACTTGTATATATTTATTACGTATCTAAATATTATACATTATTATTATTATTATTAAATCATTTTATAGTGTAAATGGGCAAACTAGCAGAATTTTGGAGACTACCAACGCCCCTAGAAGTCCATATAATTATTTCATATATTTCTCTCATCCATTAATTAATGCCTCCCACAAATTTAAATCTTCCAAATTTAAAATGAAATCCCCTGCCACCTCCAGTAGACCATAAACTCACAGAACGCACGAAGAGCGTCAGCATTGCTGTCCCATTACGGCGGTACTATGTGAGAGGTATCTCCCCGGTCGTTACAATAAAACTATTTTTACGGATTTTACCGCGGTTTATTAAATTATTTATGTAGCCCGACGTTTCAGAAGCTTTACAGCAACCATGGTCACGTGTGGACAGGCCACCCGTGACCGTATATAATTTAATAAACCGCGATACAATCCGTAAAATTAGTTTTATTGTAACGATTGTAACATTCGCGTAAACTTAAGACTCCCCGGTCGTGCCGGTCCTATGCGGCTGGAAGTCAGCATGGTACCTCTTACTAAAACTAGTCAGTTTACATTCGTAGGAAGAGGTAGTGCCATGCTTCATACGATGAGGTAGTGCCTCCTCCTATGCAACGGAATTGGGCCGGCACGACCGGGGAGGTCCTCTCGCTCACATAATACCGCCATAAAGTGACATCTACAGTATCGCGTTTCGTGCGGCTTGTGAGTAGCCGGTAGCCAATTGGGAGGGGGATCATAGGAGGGTAACGCATCTGTGTAACAATCATGCGAATGTACATGGGCGTCGGTAGACATCAAAAGTCTCCGATTATCCGTTTACTCCCTTATGCTATTAAAAAAATGTTGGTGATGACTAGTTGATTGTAGTTAATATTATTTAATTAAGTATGAAAATTTCGCTACATTCAGTCACACCAATTAATTTATCAGTCATATGTTAGTTGTCGAAATACTTTTATTTCGAGTTTTGCCAAAATATATTTTCAAAGTTACGAAAGTGGTTAAACTAAATTTTTTCGAGCGTAGCTTCGTATCGATGAGACCGCCCAACAATTCCACTATACTAAAATTGACTATTTACGCTATAAGTAATTATACTGTTTTATCTAAAATAAATTAGCTCAAAAGTTAAATTTTTAAATAATAAAAAACCATCAAAATTTGTCGATTCTAATCAAAGCTGCCATGCCAGAGAAGGGAAGGCTTTCTAACTAGTTTTCCGACGCCCCTCATTTTCAGTTGCAGGTTAATACGTGAAAGAAGCAAGACGAGCTAATTGGGTATATCGTGAATATTACAAATTGTATGGCAGCTGTTTCAGTTTCAGAATCATTAGCTTTAAGAAAAACATTTCAGTTCAAAGCGCGTTTTTAGCGAACTTTAAATTAGAAGAAGTATTGTAATAAATGAACGTTAAAGATTAATGTTTATTTCGAATACATAATAATAATAATATCTGTGCATTTTTCAAGCACTGTGAGGACCTGTGTTACAGGGACTAGACAACGGAAATGTATTTTATATTCTTATAAATTTAAGAAATTTTGTATATTTAAGATTTTTATTGTATAAATACATATAATACTTATATAAACATCCATGACCTAGGCGAGATTCGAACACGCGACCTCTGGCGCAACAAGCGGTCTAACGTTACCAACTGAGCCAGCCGGTCGACTCAGATATAAATTATAATCGTTATTCTAGCATCGAATACATATTGATGATACAATGCTATAATAACGAACGAATACATGATAAAAAAAGAAACTAAAACATACACATGAATTAGATTTGATTAGAACTACGTCAGTCAGAAGAAATCAATTGTTTTTACTTATCAACAAGATCGATTTGAGCGGCAAGTGAATAAATGAAATACATATACGACGAAATGCAGGTGCTTTTTAAAATAATAATATAAAGGATTTATGTAGTCCTGTACTACCTTAAGCAAAAGTAAAGTTTTCCTAGGTTTACTTTAACCACCGGCAAACATATAGAAATGAAAAACTTTAGGAATAAAATTGCTCTATGACATATTTTATTATACTATCGTGACATTTGTGAGTTTTAAGCATAGGTCTAAAATGCGCAAAGGCCTTAAGCTCCGCTCTCTGCAAAACTCGTTGTATCATAAAGCATTCAGGCGGTAAAATTTTTATCAATATTTATTTTGTATGAGAAAACACCAATTTAAAAGTCGTATAGATCCAGTTGTTGCATTAAATGATGTTAGTCTTAGTACCGGTCCTTTAAAATAATCTTGTACATAGTTAGCCAGTTGGAGGGCGAGTACAAAGCCCTCACAAATGCCCGCGGTTTATTCTCTTGACGATTGTGTAGCGAGTTGTAATTGAAGCATACAGTTTCTGACAAGTTATAAGCTTCTAAATGGATGTTTGAATAGCGCTTTCCAGATACAATTGAAAAAGTCATTAAATAAATCGCGTCATATACCCATATTTTAGTTATGCACGTTACACTCTCAAAAAGTATAAAAATTACGCTCAAATTAATCTTGACTAGCTGAGCCTCAGATTCATACTCACGAAATCTATCTCAAGGGAACCATTACTTTTTTGGGTAAAAAGTAATATTGTTTTATTTCAGCTTGTAATCTATATTCGTGCCAAATTTCATCAACAGTTTTTGCGCGAAATAGTAACAAAATTACAAAACTTTGTGTTCATTATTTAATAGGATTATATCTTGTAACCAACATGGAACCGGTTTTCATTTCCACGAAGTTAAAGTACATTTATCTTAATGCCATTCCACTTTGACGGACACTCTTATTGCAAGCAGAAAATTTTATGGATGATGAAAGAATTTTTAACGCCCCCCATCGGTTCTACGTCCCTTAATTTGTTTAGTTTGATGTATGATATGACGCTGCAATACCAAACACTTAATTATTTGTGTAGACAAACACGCTGGAGATAAATGGGTATTATTGGACTATAAATACAGCGCTTTTGCTGCGCTTGACAAACGATACATATTTTTAGGCTGATTGAAGTGACTGTGCTTTCGTTGGGTTTCCACGCGAGATATATAGCCATTTCCATATCTTTTACACTTTCATCGGGCACTCAGGGTTCCACATGATGGACATCAGCCACGAAAATAAATTAGAGATTATATGGTGCCAAGGTTAAATATTTTCAAAACAAACAATAATCATTAAAGTCTGTTCAATTGTTTCAGAGTCCAGCGTATACATACAAACAGGTATACAGTGAAACGAACATAAAAAAATAATATTTACATTCTATTAGTTTTTTAAAATAAAATCTTAAATGCTACCGCTTTCATCACGTGGAAGTGCTGCCAGCTTATCTTATTATGAAGTAAGAAATTTCACTTCTGGGTATTCTATGTGTCTTATAGTTTAGCTCATCCTTCTCTACATCAGATGTCAACAGATCTTTAATTTCACTACTGGGTATTCTATTTGTCTTATAGTTTAGCTGATCCTTCTCTACATCAGATGTCAACAGACCTTTAATTTCACTTCTGGGTATTCTATTTGTCTTATAGTTTAGCTGATCCTTCTTCTCTACATCAGATGTCAACAGATCTTAAATTTCAGTTCTGGGTATTCTATGTGTCTTATAGTTTAGCTGATCCCTCTTTACATCAGATGTCAACAGATCTTTAATTTTCAAGTGTCAACAGAAACTGATCAAACCCTGAACAACGTTTCTTGTGTCCTATATTCTACATTTCTTATGGTTTGGCTAGTCCTGGAGGTTCTACATCAGATGCTCCAGGTTTCCAAACAAATTACTTCCAATCTATTGTCCAGGCTTATTAGCAACAAAAAATCATTATTATCCGTCTATCATTTCCTCTCTCTGCAAAGCCTGTACATATAGACAAAAATACAAACAAGATTTTTGTTTCCTAAATTTGGTCTCACGCCATAATTTTTGCTCTTGAAAAATATTGAATGTACAGACATACTTTTTTACTGTTTTATTATATATTGGATTAGATAATGTTGATCTATCTCCATTAAATTGATGGTTTAATTGGACTCTTTAATTTGTACTGAATCGTATTATTTGTCTTCTCACTGAAATTTTTGTGTTGTGTTTTGTGACCGCCAGTTTTATCTATCTGTAGCGATATTTAAACATATTCCAAGATTAAACTATTAATAACCTATTAACACATAGAAATTACAACATCAACACACCTTAGCGCTAGCTGTAAATGGGATAGATAGAGAGAATGTAGCGCATATCACGTTTATTTTTATAATAAATTACTTTTATAAAAAATACATTCAGCAATAGCACATGACACATATAATTAACGAATCCCATTTACATTATACACAATGGACAACAAATAAAATAAATTACTCTCATAGCTTCGTTTTCTAGTTAGAACTAAAAAGATGTATTCGTTGTAAGTGCTGCAGCCTTCAAGTATTTATATATGGCTTATTATAATGGGCTTATTTTTATTACATTACCTGAGTGCAACCTTATGTTAACGTGTCAAATGTGATAAGCTTATGTTAACGGGTTAATGTTAGTTTAATAGCCATGTGTGTTTTGAGACAGGTAAAACAATTGGGCTCGACCACGCACCACCGGAGAGGAATTTCTTGTTCGCATGTTACCGCCACAAAGTGGCTGATATGGTGTCGTGTTTCGTGCAGTTCGGGAGTTTCCTGTGGTCCATTAGACGAGGAAGACGCAAGAAGAGCAACACATCTCATCTCATAGGATCTCTGTGGAAGTTCTTGGGCGTAGGTATTTATCATAAAAAATCGACTGATCGCCCCTTGTAACTATAAAAAGGAGTTTGTGAAAGGCGACAAAAGTATGACCACTAAAATTAATAATTTACAAAATATGTATAATAATTTGTGAAATATTGAAAATTATGCATAGCGAGTCGTATTATAGTCGGGTGTGCCATAAACCAGTTCATAATATCACCGCTATTCTGAAGCGAAGGCTTAACAAGTCAGAAACTGAATCTGTAGCGCAACGAATACATTTTGTATTCCATTACGTAAAAGCGCTGAAAGCGTGAAGGAGCTACATTGTGAAAATCTAAATTAAGATCAACTACAGACTTAATTTCCACATCACGCCACACTCGTTTTATTACTAGTTGAACGCTTAAACTTTGCCTGCGCAGAAAAAGATGTAGTATTGCTTTACGAGTCTCCAGTAGCCCATTGAAGGGAAAGATGACAACACACAGGCAATAAAATGTATGCTGATGTCTTTGTACGATGGGGGAGGCAACGTCAGCAGCCCCGTCTCTCACCCACATGTCGGCTTCCTTCTGGGACATGAAGATATCGCAGAAGGAAGCTATCGCCTGGTGGGACTCGCCGTGACAACGAATCGTCGGCTCCCTGTGAGCCATCCTACTCAGATACTCACAGAAATAACCATGCTCGGTGAGCACCAGCGTCAGACGTAAGTTGAGGGGTTTGCGCCTACGGCACATCCACCGCTCAAGGACCGGGCGCAAGGCAGCCGTTATCTCTCTACCGTACGGCTGCCATGCCAGGTGGTCCTCCACCTCTGCATTAATGCCACATGCCCTAACCGGTGTACCCGCAGGATCCCGTCATGCGTGGGGCTCAGGCCGAGAGCTCCCCTATCCGAGACATAGGAGCAGATCTCGGCAAGAAACTCCGCCACGAGTAGCCATGACGTATCGCCGGCAGCCTGCTTGCAGCCCTAGCCGGCGAAGCGCAGAGCGCAGGTGGGCTTTATTTTTCACAGTGAGACGATCCGCCCAAACCTGAGCACCGTACGTCGCCATACTCCGACAGACACCGGAATACAGCTGCCTTCAGGCGGCGCTGGGTCCTCTATGGTTCGGGAGGAGTCTGGCCAGCGCACTCGCCGCCTTCACGAAATTTGGTCCCATCGCAGCGAAGTGTGGGCCGTAGGTCCACCCTCCGTCAAGGGTGAGTCCCAGATATTTGATATGGGGCTCAACCTGACCCTCTCCTCTCTGATCGGCAAAGCGGCACCCGGTGGTGGCCCCTTGCGGCCAATCCCGCGTAAGAGAATGGCTTTGGTCTTGTCCAGTCTGATCCGAAGCCCTAACATCTTTATGCGGCTGATCACGTCTCGTCCCCGGGCATAGACGAGGGTGTCATCCGCGTAACAGATGACACCCATCCCGGGGAGGAGACGGCCTCGAAGGGCCCAGTCGTAGCCGACGTCCCGAAGGATTGGTCTCAGTACAGAACTGTGCGGGACGCCGCGCCCGACTCGCCACCACTCCACGGACCCCCGACCCGTTCTCGAGAGCCACTCTGCGACCGGAGAGACACGCCTCCAACAGTCTGACGAGATAGAGAGGCAACTTAAAGAAGACCAGTGCCTCCCATATCACATCAGTATTGTGGTACATTGAAGTTTTCCGGAGAAACGCCTTTTTTTTCTTGTTGACGCGGGGAAACGCATTTACGCGCCGTCACTGGCCTTGGGTGGGGTACAGCGGTGTGTGGGGCTCACGGCACATTATATAGTGCCGAATACCCACAAAAACCACCGCGAGTGCCACCAGTGCCGTCTTTGATGAGGTGTCCCGGAACAACAAATCATCAGGGCACCTCGACGACAAGTCAGCCCCCGAAGAGACCGACGCCACCTCCACAGAAGGGGTTGTCCCGCACCACAGGACAACCCCACCGACTTTGGGACAGTGCAATGGGGTGAGGTTCCCATCCTCGCCCCTTGCCCCGTGCGCAAATGCGCCGCCACTTCTTGCTCTTTTGTCCCCTCTTCTTATAAGAGGGGTACAAAGAGCGGCACCTCCTCCTGCTCTTAAGTCCCCTCTTCTTATAAGAGGGGTACAAAGAGCGGCACCTCCTCCTGCTCTCAAGTCCCCTCTTCTTATAGGAGGGGTACTAAGAGCCTCCTCGGTTCAATTGGCTTCGCCCAAGGTGTCTCGGATAACCCCAGGTTACTGAGCCCCACCGCCACGACAAGGCTTGAATGGTGGGGTTCCGGAGAAACGCCTGGATTATGCTGCCTTAATGGTAAAGTGAAATTGCCAGTGTTGACTCCGCCACATGAGCCATTGTATTCATTGCTTTGTGGCGAAACACAAGAATCACGCCACTTTCTTGCAAATACTCGAAAATACAATAGTTGTTTCCAAATGACGTCATTTGGGGCAGACATTATCGAAGAAGGAGGATTTAATCCGACATTTAAGGTATTTATTTTTGTACTTACATAGAATGTAGTCAAAGAATAACTTACTTTATCTATTGGTATGTATTATATTTGCTAATACTGAACTCTACTCTCCCACAGAAAGTGTTTATAACCCAGTTAATACTGTCTGGTTTTTATTGTAGATACAAGGACAGATTCACCATCAAATTGGAACATTACTACCTTTCGAAGATACACAGAATAAATTTTTACAAATATATTTCATGGGCAAAATGGAAGAACAACTTGATCGACGCCTAGGGATCAATGCAGGAATGAAGCGAGCAATTATTCAAGACTTGAGTGTCTGCTTCATGAACATCATGCGTTGGTCAGGTTGTTTAAGAGTGCTTTAGAGCGCATGCCAAATGATGACTATAAAGTTGTCATCAAAGCAGATAAACGGGAACACACGAACGCACATTTAATGCTCCAACAGTAGACGAAGTTGCCATCCTGATTGTTGGTGAACAATTGGAAAAACGCGATATTGTGCTTACACATCGCGACACTGGGCAACTGCAACAAATATTTGAAACTCATAGATCATATGACGCATTGCAATACCCACTGATGTTTTGGCAAGGAGAAGATGGATATTATTTTAATATTAAAATGATAAATCCATTGAATGGTAAAGTATCAGTATCTTAATAATGGTTAATGTCTGTATTATTTGTCTTTGAAATGGTTAATTATCAAATTTTTAATTTCAGGTGAAGAAACTACAAAGAAAGTTAGTCTAATGAATTATTATGCATATCGTTTGATGATTCGTCAAAATGCTGATAACTATTTGCTGCGGTTTCGTCGATTATTTCAGCAGTATCGCGTATGTAAAAATAGAAACGGAACGTTTAACATTTATTTGGTTGAACCAAGCCAAACTGCGTTCTGTGGAGTAGATCCATTTACGTGATGCAGTTAGTACTGAAGGAAATGCAGCTAATATTGGTCGGTTAACTATTCTGCCGGTGACGTACATTGGTAGCCCACGTCATATGCATGAATATGCACAAGATGCAATGACATATGTTCGTCATTACGGCCGGCCAGATCTCTTTATTACTTTTACCTGTAATCCAAAATGGATAGAAATTACTAAATTGCTGCTTCACGGACAAACATTAAATGATAGACACGACATCACAGCACGTATATTCAGGCAAAAAATTCGGTCCCTGATGAACTTTATTGGTAAACAACGCGTCTTTGGAGATACGCGATGCTGTATGTATTCAATCGAATGGCAAAAGCGAGGCCTGCCGCACGCACACATTCTTATTTGTTTAGTGGAAAGAATTCAGCATGACCAAATAGATGATATCATATGTGCCGAGATTCCTGATCATGAAGTCGATCCAGACCTACATGATGTTGTTACTACTAATATGATTCATGGACCGTGTGGTGCCATCAAACCCCAATCACCTTGCATGGTCGATGGAAAGTGCTCTAAACGATATCCACGGAAATTAACGGTGGAGACTGTCACTGGCAACGATGGGTATCCGCTATATCGGCGTCGATCACCAGATGACAACGGTCGACACAAAACTGTGTCTGTTAGGGTGTCACAACAAAAGTGAAAAGAATGGATTTCGTTGTCGACAACAGTTGGATTGTTCCATCTTCGCCACTTATTTCTAAAACGTTCAAGACACATTGCAACGGTGAATACTGCA
>JAFELO010002569.1:0-82054 GCA_017140195.1 Eumaeus atala
TGAAATGTATTACATATATAAATTTTATTATAGAAATACATAAATACACCAGCATTTCGTCTCAGCTTCGCACGGATATTTCACGAAATATGGTAAATAAATCATTGATTCAATGTCATGGTAATGGCAGCAAAATAATTTTACGTCTGATAAACGTCTGCTGGAACAGCTGGCTGTCAACAATTTCTGCAGTGAAATAAGGACATACTATGATATTTTTTTCAGAACTTTGGTTACATTATCGAATTTTCATAGTGATCAAAACCTTTTAGACGATGTTATTATAGCCAATGTTCATCTCAAATAATGTAGGATTCTAATGGAATAATTTATTAAATCGTTCCTGGATTTTCAGACCCTATTCAATGCAAGTAAAGAAACAATTAATTGTGCCCATATAAACAAACAATCAAATGTTCTCTCTTAATAATATCAGTACATATACTCCCATTATCCGGACGGGATTTGAACCTAAGAAATCTGGTGTAACACGTTCGGAATATCCGTTTATTACACTAATCAGTCGTAAAATATAATGAAATATATAAATATACTATCTCGCGTCCTCAGTGTCCTTAAAGCGACATAAAACTTATAATATTTAAGTTCTTCAGCAATGTTAGTCTTGTACACATAACTCTCACTTTATTAAAAACGTAGAGAATATACACATGGAAACATCTAGTATCTTTTTGTTGCAATGTATAACTTAATATCAGCATCATGAGCTTATAACATATTTCAACTGCCGGACGTCGGTCACTTTGGAAGGCAGCATGAAGCGGTCGTCATCGTTGTTCGCTATGTTTTTGGGTACAGTTTTTTTATAGCATAATGGGAAAAACGAGCCATCGGAGTTTTTTGATGATTACCGAAGCCCACGGACATTCGTATGATTGTTACTCAGATGTGTTGCGCTCCGAACATCCCCCCAATGGACCAACGGCTACTCACAAACCAGACGAAACGCGACAGCGACGCTGTCACTTTACGCCGGTATCAAGTGAGCGAGAGGTACTTCCCCGGTCCTGTCGGCCCAATTTAGCTGCATTACAGTATGGCATTACCACTTTCCAAAATTAATTAAGGCTTTTATTAAGCTAAGGAAATAAGTGAAAGCTCCGCATGTACGAATTACAACATTATTACTATTCTTTTACAGTATAATAGAGCACAAAGAGCCTTTTTTGGCCTGCCCAATTCCGTTGGGTGAAATGCATGGTGCGTGACACTACATTCTACTTATACAGAATGGTACTACCTCTTGCTAAAGCGGTGGAATGGGTGAATTCCGCTTCCAATGTTATTTAAGTAAGGATGAGGAGGAAGGATTTTTTTAGTGAATATATATAATAGTGATATTTTTTACTGGCGTATTGCATGCATCGGGCCAAAATGTTTGGGAAGGTACATCTCACTCTCGCAATATCGCCTCAATGTGAGTGTAATGCTGTCACGCTTCGGTGACTGTAGTTCTCCTGTGGCCCATTGTAGCGTACATAGTATGGAGGACAGCATGTTTCGTCAATTGTGTAATTTTTTCTGGTGTTGGTGGTCATCGAAAAAGTTTAACCACCCATTTGCCAGCTTTGGCTCATCAGAAAAGAACTTCAACGTCTCCTCTAGTACTGACAACATATCTGAGCTCACAGATTACGATTAAACCCCTAATGTAAATTCAATGATTATCGGAATAAAGACTTATACAATTATCTGAAATTCAATGTCTATCGCAATAGAAATTACACAATTATGTTAAATTAAATAATTATCTCACTAAAACCATGTTAGATATCAATATAAAAATATCAAAGTACTTTAATTAGATATTTATATATACTTATTATTTTATAATATTGTGTAGCTTGATGCTAAATAAAATTTATTTTGTCATTTTTATTTTTTCCCCTGAAATTACATTTTTGTATTGATAAGTAGGAATCAGAAACTAATACAGGACTCTCACAACGGGAACTATTTTAACTGAAAATATACTTTATATATAATATATACTATACTAAAAATTCCATATTTCACAATAAAAGCCCACAACCGACCCATACATTTTCTCTGTAAACTCCATTAGGTCCTTTTATATTTAGTATAGCATAGCGAAGCATATTCTAATTTTGAATATATAGGCTCTCTATTTGATGAGTTGGCTTTGAAAAGCGGCCAATTTTCAAATATGTGGTACAGGTACTTATGTCCGTTTGGAATCGTTTGGCTATATTGATAACCCTTCATAATACAAGAATAAAATTATTTTTACTTTCCTTTTCTTTATTCTAAACTCGCTGTTTTTTAAAAACTAACTCTTAAACCAATAAATTATACAAAGACACCGATAACACGTTTTCACTCATCGACTCTGTGTTAGCTTGTTTTAGTCAGATTACACGTATACAGGTTGTATTTATGATACTTAAAAACAAAAGAAATAATAATATTTACATTTTACCAAAAGCAGTAACAAATTATATCTAAAACTCATTATTTTTAAAAATTTTTAATCTATGCCAAGTATCTATTTTCTCGTAAATCTTATTGGTATATTGACAATTTTTTGAAAGTTGATGAAAGTTTTTGAAATCTTATACATCTTAACGAATACTCCCTGACGTATGTTGGACGACTGTGGCAGAACATCCTCACCACTAGACCACGCTGGAGACAATTCTGTTGCACGCGCATAGAAACTTTATAGAATTGTAGCAGCAATTGAATTGCGGACAGGCATTATAAATCCTATATGAGCTTTCCTACTAGTGTAGTTGAGATGCTTTTCGTGAGTCAGTTTAGAATTTCGCCGCATTATGGCTAGATAGCGTATACTATATATTTTATATATGTATTTCTATGCTACTGTTGGACATAGACTCTAATAGTGGTAAGGGAGGGTTGTTTTAAGAATATTCATCGTTCCGTCGTGACGCTGTTGTATGCCATCGCGTCACCGGCGCTACCACCATTGGCGGACGAGAAGGAACACCGTTGGAATTCAGAGGCGATAAGAGTTGTCCATTCAGTCTCAAGTCACACCAAGGTCTTCCTCAACCCGTGGCACATATATCCCACGTCTACTCCGACCTGAGGAAATGCCTAAGTACATTACAAAAAAAGTCCAATTCAAATGAAGTTATGTGTGCTAATGCTAAATTTTCCCCGAGATTATCAAACCGTCCATGTTACTGGAACCGTTATTAAGAGACATCCGGAGTCAATAGACTTAACTCCCTTCCGAGGCTACGAAAGCACTTGAGATTAAATGAACTAATCACGCACTGCTCAGTATCACCTCAGCAAGGGTTGCTCATGACAAACTCTGAATACCCCACGATAAGTGATATTAGAACATGACATATTCTGGAGTAAATAGTTTGCTTCTCTGTGATTGATTTGCTTCTCTTTTTCTGAACATTTTTCATATTATAACTAGCATATACATCGATTATTAAGCATGCGTGCTATTATTCCCTTTACTATACTTTGTGAGCTACCATCGGCGACCGGTATCTCACAAAACGCAAGAAAAGCGCAGCATTGCTTAAAGCAAAAAGTACATTCCTGGTAAAATTTTTGTTGCTAGTATAATATAAATATTACTATCGTGTGTTATACAAAGCATATTTCTACAAGTCTTATCTTTTAATTTAGTTGATAACTTAGTATGGCTCCAAGGCGAACGTCGGGTACTTTGTCAATGAGATTAGAAGCAATTCGTACATGTTACCATATTAATATTATAAACTATTCGTATCTATGGAAATTTATCAGTGATACATGGGCCAGTGCGTAGCTTTACTGTGTAGTACGATACGATGCATGCACGACGTCCATAGACGTAATACGGTAATCGATGTGAACAGTAGGAACATAGATTATGTTATATCCGATACAACTATACGATATTTATCGGTCCGATATTTTGTGAAATTCATAAATGATTTAGCATGACTAAAGAACAAAGAAACAAACCATTACTAGGTGTGAAAGTAATATATGCGCGGATGCAACCAAAGTAACTCAGATGTTAATTAACGTCGATTTTTCCGTGTGAAAAGTTTCAACGAAATTCACTCTAAAGTAGTACAACCAAACTAACTAATCTACATTATGTATAAATATCGTATCTGTTCTGACGGCCCTGTTACGAACACAAAAACAATACTGTGACGACACGACATATCGCATACTAAGAAAACACTCTTTCGTTACGAATTCGCTCTACATCGCACATAGAATAAATGTATGTACATATATCTATGGCGCTATGTTAGCCCTTTGAATCAACCGGATAAGGATAATGTTGGATTTATGGCAACATCAGAACCCCCGCCCACTTTCTAAGTATTTTTGGCTTTATATTGTTCATCACTAACACACTATCGCCAATTACTAACTAATCGAAAGGCGTAGAAAAGTGTAGGTAGTTTTAATGAAGTCCAAGTGGCCCATTATTCATATTTTGAGATGGGTCAATAATTTATCACATAGTTCAATAATTAGCACATTTTTTAAGAGATTATATAGTTCCGATGTGGCTAAACCACGCAGACACGACCAGGGAAGTACTTGTTACTATCAATACCTTGTTTTTTTCCCCGGTAGAAGTCCGGGAAGAGAATGGATGTGTGAGCGAGGGCAATTTATTGACCGGCTGGCTCAGTTGCTGACGTGGCGGTTAGTCCACGTGTTACGCCAGTGGGTCCGAATCCCGCCTAGGCCATGGATGTTCATATATGTGTTATATGTATTTCTATAATTAGACGGATAATATTTCTTAAATAAAAAAATATGAAATATACTTTGTCTAGTACCTGTAACATAAGTCCTTACGGTCCTTACCACGGGACCGAGCTAACGTCATGTAATAAGTCCACATATATTATTATTATTATTACATGTGTAAAATTAAGGCCCTTTGTTTATAAAATACACACGGTAAGGTTTGTTGCTCTTCTTTACCCCATCCATTTAAAGAGAGCCAAGTGCTATGCATCTTTTATATTGTAAAGTGACAAGAATGCATTTCATGCGGTTTGCGATTAGCCGGTAGCCCATTTTATTGTAGAGGAAAGGGAGGGTAACACCTGAAAATAATACAGATATATATAGGCGTTGGCAGTAATCGGAAGGCTCCGATCTCCCGTTTGCCTTCCTACACCATAAAAAACCAGACGATAGATAAACAAACAACGCCGGATCTTATTGGTCATCGATATTATTAAATTATCTAAGGGCGCCCTCACACTTTCCAAAGTAATTGCGCTATAATACAATTACCTTAAAAGCCTGTCACGGGGGCTAAATTTAATGAAGTTGGAAATAAATTGTCTTGAATATAATCCATCTTTCAAGGTTTTTTTTCTTCCAAATTTAATACATTGCCTCTCGAACTGGAGTTTTTTTATGCTAGATATAAATTTACTAAATTATGTTCCCAATATGGTAATGAGTTTGATATTGTATCTGATATTTCCTGAAAGGATGTAATATGAAATAACCTATACTAATGTTATAAAGAAGAAACATTCAAATGTTTGTTTGTTTGTTTGCATTGAACAGGCTCCGCAACTCAACCGATGTGAATAATGTTCTACCGTACGAATCCTACACTATCTCTGATGAACATACGCCACCCACATTTTATAAAATCATGATTGATTCGGATCAGATTGAAAATTTCGATAATATAACGAAAGGTATGAAAAATATATCATAGACAATCCTTATACAAATAGCTGCAGAAGTTATTGAGAACCAGCTATCATGATAGACGTTGTTCCGTAATAAATTATATTAGTTGTGAATGAAAAAATGGCTGAAATCAAAATTATTATAATTTATTATTTTATAATATTTTGTATTTTTGTTAATCAATATATTTTTGCCATATCTTGCAAGATAGGCGTGCGAAGCCGGGGCTGCCTACTGCTACGTTAATACCTGCTGATTAAGATTGGTATTATCGGGGAGTTACCTCACACCCTCGCGCCTACACGACAGCTACATCCTCAAAGTTAGCGCTATACGGTCGCGAATTCTGCATACTCGTTGTCCTCCCCCCTCAATGGGCCACCGGCTACTCACAAACCGTACGTAACTAAAGATATCACTTTGCGGCGGTAATATGTGAGCGAGAGGTACCCAGTCGTGCTGGTCCAATTCCGTCGCATGCGAAGATATAGTGTCATGCATAATGCAAGACGGTGTCTCTTCCTATGCAGCATGGCACTACCTCTTCCTATGAACGAAACGAAAAAATGGAAACGAGGTATTGGTCGACCTTTCACCAGGTGGGAAGACGATCTCCATGCAGTAGCCGGTCCAGGATGAATGCGATTAAAATGGAGTTCAATGAAAGACGCCTATTTCCAGCAGAGGACCGATAAGGGTTGATAATGATGATGATAACTAGGGTTCGCATATGATTAATCTGCCGAGACATAATAACTTTTTTTATTACATGATATATGTTATAATACATGAGTAAATTTTATATTTACTTGCACCCGCTCCAGCGATTCCCGATTATTATACCCTGATCTAATATATACCTTTACGGTAAACTATTATGTACCTACCTATTCTGCTAATTCAGACTCACAAACCGTATGCAACTTTCCAATATCTCCGAACTACTGATGTACGCTTGTAGTTCCGATTCAGTACGCCCTGTTAGAGATACAATCTCGATCAATCTATAGCAATGGTTTGTGGTCCCGTTATACAAATTCTCAATCATCGTACACTGATTGAGCCAGACTTCATCATAAGTGTTCAGAATGGTTTGCTTGAACTCTTCGAGTATATAGAGATAATTACTTCTATCAGTGAATTTTAATATTTTTTTAATGTGTATAGGAAATAGTGTGAAACAGTGAAAAATTGAGAGTGACACCAGCGCAATGCTTTGCAGCGCTTAGTTATTGTGTAAACTCTATTTTTATTGGCATTCTATGAAAGATTTTTATATGTAGCATTGCCAGTCATAGAGTGAAGGGTTCCCCCAGTCATGATGTAATGTAATCTCTCCATGCGGCATACATTCACGTCAGCACTAAGCCCTATTTAGTTACTGAACGGGAGCTGCCCTCGACGTCATCGTCGGGGGTGATGGACTCCGATCTCTCTAGTCTTTATAATAACAGTTAAATTAGCTTTTATAAATATATTCATATCGGGATGTATCTCTCTAATCTGCGGGAGAGTCAGGGGTCGTGCCCCTTTTCTAATCTCGTCGCCCGAAGATTACTTATACCAATCCTATCATGATGTATTGGGCTCATTTTCCCGTCCACACCATAAATTCAGATCAGACAAAAATACCATTGCACCGATATTATGTCGTCGATGAAAATTTGGAAAAAAAAATTGTAAGACTATTTTCCCATAATGTGTAGAGTAATTTTTTTAACACAAAGTCACAAACGAGCAGTTATAGCAGAACATCCGTAATTGGTAAATCGAATGCGTTGTCCTCCTTTTGATCAGCCCTTGATAGCTAACAAGTTGCTTATGGACGAAACGCGATACAATAGCCATTACTTGACAGTGGCATTATGTGTTCCGCCAGACCAATTTATAAAGCAGCATGGCATTACCTCTTATAAAATATGGCTAGTTTGTATTGAACACGAACCACTCAGTGTGCATTTCGAGTATCTTTCAGTGCTTCGTAATACTTAATTTATTTTAATTTATGTGGCTGGCATCGTTAGTTCGTTTTGCTAGGCGTTGGGTGACCTAAAAGTCTAATTACATAACCAATTTTCTGTACAGTATGTGCTAAGTGAAACCATAGTACTTTAACAGAAATTAAAGTTCATATTTACATATGACTCAACATGAACTTTTAACGTCACAGAGTCCCTATTAAATAGTACTAGATAGAAAAATTCTACAAGCCAATCACCTTCATAATTAGCTGGGAAGATATACAATGGAGTTGTAATTCTGTGGCCTAAACTAATTATTACCATCTTCTAATCCATGACTGAATGTTATGTCTCTTATCGTCATATTCTGGGGCCAAAATGAATTTTGATCGTCTTTTAATACATTACTGAAGATGTGTTTTTTATGGAATAGGTCACCATTTTAATGAAATATGAAATGGTCTATACCCTTTTCTTAACAAAACCCAGAGAACGTCATCTAAACTGGCACATTTGACTGACAACTTAATATTATAAATAAGCACGGACTATGAAAAATATTCGTTTATGTAATGTCTGTACATAGAATATTCTGAGCACGCATTACATTGTCCGTGATTGGAATGTGCCCAAAGTGGCCATAGACTTGCCACCTATGACATCTTGGGTCTGCTAGTACTGCTTAATTTCACGTCGTACATTTCGTAATTCCACATCCGGCATTCACTTTCGAAACTTACTTTATCATCATCGATCGATGATCGATGATTCGAAACTTACTTTATCATAATCGATCTTTTATCGAAGCATGTTTTTTGTTTCTTCTTTCAGATGGCCTTGCTTACGATGCAACGTTAACGATGCATTTGTTTATCAGACTGTTATAAGTGGCTTGTTATTTCATTAAGTTTATCCTTAGACTGGTTAGATAGAGCCCATTCACCTACGAATAATAATAACCAGTCCGTATCCAATACTTAATGATGACTGAGACCACGAGAATAAATAAAAGGCATTTATTACGTTAATAATTGATAATGACGAACTATTATTGGACGTGTGGTACCTCGTATACGCATATCACACAATTAACAACGTTTTAATTGCATTACGAACAGAAATAACGGTGTTCTGGTATCAGATGTATGATTGTTTTCAATGATGGTTAGCGCAAATTGTTTATGCGTATTTTATGCTATAATCAATAAAATAAATTGTATACAAAATAAGTTCCGTATACAAAATAAGTTATAGTAGCAGGAATTTGAGTAGCCGGAAACTTGTCATTCAGTTGTAAGAAGTCTTTCAATTTGATCAGAATAAGCCGATCGATGTTTACCAGAATAGATCGATCGATGTTGACCTGTCAGTGGTGACATTATGCACAGCTTATACTATCAGTTCATGGTAGTGTCTGAATAGGCTGTCCTGTTTTACAGGCATTGTCATAGAGACTAAAAAAAAATTGAATGAATAAATTAATAAATTATATTTTAAAATTTCTACTATAAAACGGTTAGTCCCCTTGTATCCCTATTAGTTACTTTGAGGATTTTTCCATTAAAATTAGCTACATAATTATGTCATGTAAGTCAATTCATTTTATCAACAAAGCAAATTTGGCATCGAATTTGTTTATGTATCGGTTTTTATTAGCAAACGATATCTTGTGTACTTCTAGTAGGACATAAATATAAGCCGCGCTATAACTAGGTTTAATAAGAAAAATTGTCGAAGTGTGTGAATAGAGGCTGACATAATCATAAAGACAATTACTATGAGTGGCACTGAACCGATAATGCGATTATACTCAAGACATACGTCTTTTATGATGGTTTAGCTGAGCTACAACAAAAAGTCACGTGTGGGCGGGAAGAACGGCATAAGCGTTGTTTCTGATTAGCTACGCATGTAGAGACGATCGCATTTTCTCGTTTGTATTTTTAACGTTCCGTGCTTTAATGGATATGTGTATTCACATGTGGGCCGATAAAACACGACGATTCTTCGGCGGGCTTTGTTTAACAATGGTGTAGCATAAAATTCTTTTTTGTGGAAATATAGGTGTGCTGAATGCTGTGCAAAACGTATGTCGCCGATTAAACCCGGTTATTGTTAGAAGAACGTGTCTGGTGGGACATATTTACATTAAACAATTTAGAAGAGGACACTCGTGAATGGAATTATTTTTGAATTGAAACTTCTTTATTGTACGTTACGTTTAATGTATAACGAAAGAGGGGGTTTAGACGATGCATCACTCGGAAATTTCTTGGCCTGTTGAAATTTCACTTCTGTTATGTGCACACATTACCATTTTTATTGTTTTCTCGTAAGTACACTAGGTTTGGAATTACCATACAAGTGTAATGTGTTACACTTATATGGTGATTCCTAACCATAACATAAATATATTGGAAATTTTGAGGATATATAAAATAAAACCGTTACTCGTTTCACACAAGTTATGACGGCATGAAAACTCTTAAATCTTACCACCAGTGGCTACAAGATGAAAGTACGATTATGAACTGCGTGCCTCCATTGTCCTGTACCTTTGTTGATAAGACACCAACATAAGGCTTAGAATCAACCACCATGGCTGAAGGCCGCATGGAGCGTCTTATACTATTAACATTATTTTTGTACGAAACAAACTATAGGAAGACGTTGTGCTACATAGGAGGATGTAGTACATTAGTGTAGACCCGACCGGGCAGGTACCTCTCGCTCCGCCGGCGCATAGTACCGCCGTAAAGTGACATCTTCGGTGTAGCGTTTCGTGCGGTTTGTGAGTGGCCGGTGGCCCGTTGGAGGGAGATGGGGGCAGAGAAACGCATCGGAACAGTAATTACGGGGATGTTCATGGGCGTCGGTAGTCGCAAAAAGGTGGGTTGCTCGTTTGCCCTCTATTCTATAAAAGTAATATTGTTTTCATTTTATGAAATAAGATATGTCAACACCATGGTACCTTATAAAACATACTTTATATATCAACACTTAAAAAACCTATAAAAGGGAATCACGGAATAGACACTCGTATTAAATTGCATAACCTTATCGCCACTTTCATCTTTGGATTAGACAAGGTTATATTCATACATCCAGAGAATTTAAATTAAATTCACTAATCATATTGATGTTACATGCAAGCTCGCATGTTTCTTATTTCACGCGAAAACTGATAAAAACAGATTTCAGTTAAATTAAGCTCACTGATAGATTAATAGTATTCCAATTTCCATTGTGATTTAATTGCATTCCAGAAAAAAATGTTTTTTTTTTTTTAATAAATATTAATTGCATGAGTATTTTATGATTTAGATATTTTTCTTACATTTGATTTACCTTGTTGCAGTTTGTAATCAGTTTGCTCGTGGCGTGTTCGCTATGCTGGGTGCGGTCACTCCGGAATCCTTTGACACGCTGCACTCCTACACGAATACGTTCCAAATGCCCTTCGTGACTCCTTGGTTTCCAGAAAAGGTAAGTTAATTAAATAATAGTAAAAGTTAGTAAACAAACTAAATAATTAATTACTCTTTCAGTTTATGCTAAGCACTTCTAGTAATAGAACATATTTTGTGGTCATGTCCAAGAGAAACACATAATTTCTCTGTTTGTTTTACTGTTTACTTTTACTTTTCATTTTGTCTAAAAGCGTTTTTTTATGATGCTTTTTATTTACTTGCTGTTTCAAATGTAATCATACTATATAAGTGCATAACAGTGTATATATCAACTACCCTAAATAAAAGTATATTCTATTTGTAAAAAAGAACTTAAATAGAAACACAACTTATAAATGATTATTAATTGCTTACTGTAAGAGGTAGTACCATGCTTCATTGCAATGGAATGGGGCCGGTGCGACCAGGAAGGTACCTCTTGTTCATACAACACTGCCGTAATTTGCGCGCCTCGTGAGTAGCCGTTACGTTACGTTACGTAAGGAAGGAAGGACGGCAACGTGGTAATGCGGATGTTTTCGGGCGTTGATATTCAAATTAATATGAAAAATTTCAGAACCTATATTCCTTCCTATATTTTAACTTTCTGGTCCAGGATTGCTAAGTGTGAGAACAGCATTATAAAAGAACTGCACTGCCTCTATCACCCTGACAACTTCAGACGTTGGGTGCACAGAGCTATTTAGTGCTGTTTTCGACACGTTCATTTGTGTATTAAATAAATGTAATAACAAAATATGTTAATAACCTAGGTATAGTGATACAAAAATTGTCATATATTTACTTTTCTATTTACATTTACAAAACTGGATTTCTTTTTCTGAAAATAAACGATTATCATTATTATTATTATATTGCAAGTAACTTCAGAAAAAAAACTATAAGATATAGGATAGATAGAGAAGATAGCAATATACCAAACCCATTATGGGTTTATATTACCAGAGACAAAAAACATTACATTTTATGAAATTCAATTCTTCAGCGTAACGACCAAAGTATTGCGCAAGTATACATTTGGCTTATCACGAGAACGTATTTTTCTCGCACCTCACCGTAGATTCAGTATCACAGTTACTGTCACAATTATTTATTAGTATTTAAACTTCTTGAGGTATTGGATTTGTGTATTTTTGACTTTACGGCTTCATAAATGATATATAGTGGTAAGAAAGAAAAATGCGAGGAGAAAAATCATGTGCAGCAGTAGCAAAGATTAACATTATACCAAGAAGTCTCTTGCGCACATTTCACATCAACGATGTCAGTTTTTATGGAGAAAACTTCAGCCACGTGTCGGAAATGACACACATATAATCATTTCTTCTGCGTGCATAATATCTTATATAACCATATCTAGAGGATTTGACAAGGGCGCCAATTTTATACAAAGCGACTTGCACATATTTTATATAAAAGTGGGAAAGGATAAGATAAATTGGTTACTGGATAACTTATCAATGTGCTGACATTGGTACTAGACGATGTTTTTTTGAAAAACGTTATTAAATCATTGAATTTAAAGTAATTTAACTTGTATTTCAGATTGTTTAATACTAGCTAAACGCATGTAAACTTAATGCAGAACTTAACAGTATAATAAATAAATGATATATTTAAAATTTATTTCTTACTCTTTCAAACATAGCCTACAATATTTTCACCCATAACTATCAATGATTTAGAATTAGTACCCACTTGTACAAAGTCCGTGATTCTTTGTGGTATACATTGATTGACAAAAATACCAAGATACAGAGTATCAAAACCGTCCGTATAAAAAATCTGCACTTGTTAAATTATGGACTTTGTAAGAAACACATAAAATGCGAGTTAGGTTGACTCTGAAAACTGTATGTTTGTTTATGTACAATCCCGGATGATTTACAAATTATTATTAACAATTGTAAATAAGTGCATAATTTTTTTTCGACTAATATGTAATTTTTTTAACTTTACCACTTTTCATGGAAGAAATGATAATAATGGGTTGAGTACTTTTGGAACCTCATCATAATAATCATTAATATAAGTTCACACAATTTGCAAAGAAATTTGAAACGTCCCTAGAAAACCTCAAATAAGCGTTGTGCTATTCATGGGAGTGTAGTGAGCGGAGCAGATAAGCGGAGGCTTTCTACACATTCATTATTCATCTGTAAACCAAACTGCGCTGTGCAGTTTTGAGATTGATTCTTGCAATCTTAATACATTTATGTATCGCCGTGTTTTGCAATGCTATCAGCAGCAAAAGAACCCCTCTTACCTTATAAGTGCAATAAGTATCTAAGTTTCTACTGCTCGTAGGCCAAATCTGCATAAAAGTCTAGTGGTTACCACTTTTGCTCTCAGTTATGCATCCTAAAATTACAAAGACCATAGGATATTTGTATAAACTTTGAACCTGAGATTACATTTGTATTTAACATTAATGTGTATGACGTAAGTACAGACTATAAACCATCTGATGTGAGCGATGTTAAATTTGGTATTAATTCGTAGAAGAGCTACGTAACTCATATTTACCAAACTTAGCAATTTTGGTGTTTCCCCGCATCCTACAGCCTAACGTAATGCGACATACATCATTTAGACTAAAAATTCTAGGCGATTATAAAAAAAAATCACATTGACAGTTTTACACTTACTAATTTAGCAGAATATTTTATAATCACACAATCTAATGATAAATACTTTCTCTCTCTCTCCCTTTCTCTCTGTCTCTCTTTCTCTCCAATCATATCCAAGCTGGCGATTATCTACAGAGATCGCCTTTAATTACACGAAATCGTCTCCTCTTTACTTGATTAATTAATTACGAATAAGTCTGTAACCACACTAACAGGTAGGTCAACGGTATGCTAAACTTGTGCTATTTTAACGTCGTAGTTTCAGCTTTGTGTATATACACCAGCAAGTCAATTGATCTGGGCATATTCTACAAATAATTGATTTCATTTTGTCAACAGGTGATACCTCCATCGTCCGGTCTAATTGATCACGCAGTGAGCATGCGGCCTGACTACCATAGAGCAATCGTCGACACTATTCTGCATTATGGGTGGAAAGAGATAATATACATGTACGACTCACACGACGGTAAGTGCGAAACTCGTTGATAAATGGAAAATAAATTAATGTAATGTGTATGGACACACAAAGGCGAGAAAGTAATGTTGTCTCGCCTTTCCATCAAAAAAATTAAAAAAGAAACTAACTTCAGGAATAATTTTCAACGTATTAAGTAAAGTAGGAATATTATACTTTACTTTATATGTATAAATTGTCCGTATTATTCATATACCAAAGAAATCTCCACATGATCCACGCCGAAATCCACATCGTAACGTAATTAAACGTACAACGTAAATAAATAACCTATAATATCTCCTTAAAACATAAATCAACTTAATAAACACCTTTGTTTCTCAAAGTCATAATGTTTATGTTTGTTACAAATTAAATTAAATTTTTTATAGTTTTTTTTAATTGTTATTAAGCGAAAGTAGCCTATTTCATTATAGTACAGAAGTTTGAAGTTCTTAATAGTTATTATAATGATATTTTGAAAGAATAAAATGAACAGATTTGGAAGAGTTAGATGCGTATACTTTAAAACTGTATAACATTTTATACTGTATATAAGTATACAATTTTACTATACTGAAGTACTGAAAAAAGTATAACGACTAACGTAACGTCCCTTGCCCCTTTGATCTGACGCTAAAAATATAATAAAATAAATTTGTTTTTGCCGCCTTTAATGTCCAAACTTTTATTAAAAAATATTTCCCAATACATGTAATGATTTGCATATTTGCAATGCAATGACGATGCGATGACAACCCATGGATTTGTGCACACTGAGTCCAGGTTTGTTGACAAAATAAAAAATTCATATTTATTCGGAACAAGAACAACATTACACATAGAAAGCGACAGAAAAAGAAAGTGTTAGGAATATTATATAACAAGAAACAAAAACAGAAATTCTTAACAAAGCAGTAAAGACAAAAAGGCACATGCACAAAATTACATACTTGAATCAGTAATGTAGCCTTGCCTCGAAAAGGGATGCTACTCTGCGGAATAACCTTGCACGACATACCACGCGAATATATTTAAAAAAAAACGAAAGTATTTAATATAATGTATAGTTAGGAATGTGTTTAAACGCAAAAATTGGTTATTTTCTGTCGCAGTCAGCCATAATTAACAATTTAAAATCTACGGTGGAAACAAAAATCAGTTCATACAAGCATTTAGGCTATGTATAGAGCCCAAGCTGATCACTAGCAAGGTGATATCTGGCTATAAAACTACCTAAATAATATATATATATATATATACGTGTTATCGGGATGGATGCAAGTAGCAGACGATCGGTCGTCTTGGCGTTCTTTGAAAGAGGCCTATGTCCAGCAGTGGACCTATAAGGGCTGATGATGATGAGGATGGTATATAGGTATTATCTAGACAGTTTTCACTTAAGTAGTAACCAGTGAAACCGGCTTTTCGCAATCTTTTTGTATGTTATGTTTTTAATTTTGTCAAGGCAGCTTGGGTCATAACTATGTACTATAAGTATGATCTTTCAGTTTCAGTGTGAAACCGTATACATTTTATATGATTTCGTCGGTTCTTGGTACAATCTTTTTGGTCAGTGGGTTTATTATTTATTTTGGTATGGTATATAACCATCAACTTCAAGAATCACTTAATCTTTTCTAATATCCTGAAGAAACATTTTAATATGCTTTATATAATAACATATTATATCCCTAAAGATTGAAAGATTTATTTTTTATTCAAAGAAAGAACAAAGGCAGTGGTAAAAGATATCTCTGTAATCTTTAAAAGCGAAAGCCCTCGTAATGTACTAATCTACCGTGTGTGCGCGAATCCTTTTTACTTCAATGGCTTTATCATCCTGCGCCGCACTGGAATCGTTAAGCAGAGTTAAGTGCTAGTTATTACGCCCTAAATGACTCCAAATTGCACTCTGCGCTCGTAGATAATTTTTATTTACCAGCTGTGTCTATCGTCTTTAACTTTTAACCACACGAAATGCCACATTATAACCTTACAATCGATTTTGTTGTGGTGTAAATGAAAAAAAGTGTCCTGGACGCGGATATTGCCATTTAATCTTCTCCGGAGTTGGGGCTTCATGCTAGTTCAGTTCGATCTAAACCAGCTTTTATGGAGCTATCGCCATCTCATCGGTTTGATGATACATCATTTCAAATGATCGCCAATGTATACATACACACATAATTATAATGTTTCTTTCATTGTTGATTTAATTGTATGGTAACAAAGTTACAATTAAAAGTCTTTGTATTGAATGAAGTAGTTGGCACGTTGAGTATTATCCATTTGATATGCAAATAAGGACAACGCATAGGTATAAACTGGACAACGGAATATGACTTCGGGGAACACCTAGATATCTATGCCCTTTTCAATGTCTAAAAATATCTGCTTTCTGCGCTTATTACGAAAGCTAAATATTATTGCTATAAAATTACTAAGTACTAACAGTGCCGGGCTTGTTGAATGGCTAAATGAACCGTGATAAAAACCGTAAAAAAGTTTTATTGTAATGAGTAATACGAGTACAGTTTAAGACCTAGGATACAAAATTTGATACTTCGTTTATGAACACCAAAAAAATGTAGCCCATATTTGCTTGGAAACACTTTACCTATGTCACACATTCTTAACTCATTGTAATTCATGTCATTCAAATGTATTTAATTTTGGTATTTGTAACTTTTTTATGAGTGTATTTGTGTTATCGCCTATTACATATCGCGTGTCCTCTTTTTCCAAAACATTAGGGGGCAAACGATCTACTGGAGCCTTTTGATGACAACCGACGCCCATGGGCATCCGCATGATTGTTACGCAGATGCGTTGCTCTCCTTTCATCCCGCCCAATGGACCACCGGATACTCGAAAACCGCACGAAACGTGACATCAACGCTATCACTTTACGCCAGTATGAAGTGAGCGAGATGTACCCGGTCGTGCCGGCCCAATTCTGTTGCATAGGAGGATGCAGTTTTATGCATCATGGATGGCACTACCTCCTCCATACATCATGCGACTACATCTTCCCTAGTAGGTAAATCAAAATTAATAAAAATGAATGAATCATTTATATTTCAATAATTTTATTTAGTTTACACTGGATGTATGGTTTTTGCGCAACTCTGTTCATACAGCAGCCAGTGCGAAGCAACTACTTATCAACTAAAGAGTTATAACCTCCTGCAAGCGACACTAAGCTATCCCAAGTTGGTTATGAGGCGGCGAGCTTTCGGGAAATGAGCCTCTCCAATTAGGAGTTGTACACGGGGGTATAGCAAGTGCTACGGAAAAGGATAACTTGGTCGGCTCTAGACGAACCCGAAGTCCTATTTCTCTGACCGTCTCTATTATCTACAGCCTCCATAAACTATATAATATGTTTATAATATGTTTACAAGCCTAAATTATAAGTCAAAAAAATCTATTTATATGAATAAATTTATAAGTAAAGAAAAGAAGACAGTAATATACTTTGTTAAAATTTTGGTATAACAGCAGTGAGTTTTATCACTACAAAACGAGGACGCGTTTCTCTACTTCTTCTCAATCATTTAGGTATTTCAATTAAAAATACATTCCCTAAAACGCTTTGATCATTACGAAAACTTCGATAAGGTAACCAAAATGTGAAAGATATAAAAGTCTGCACAAATTATTTGTTACAACGAGTTACCCCGACAGAGGTTATTCTGTAGTCATTGCATAGTATATATATATATATATATATATATATCATTTATACTTCAATAAAATATATACAAATAGAATAGAAAAGAAACATATTTATACCCTGCTGCACAACACCACAGACATAGTAAACATAGTATACAAAATAAAAAAGGAAAATCTAATACAGTAGGCACTTAGATACAATTAATTGTTATCTGCACAGCAGTGCGGTGTGAGGAGCATAGAATGGGATGTCACTCGGCATACGACGGAGAACGTAGTTTCACCGCCACCGATTTTCAGTGACCTCCGAGGGTTGAGACGGAAGGCAATAACAACTGACACGTTAAAATATTTCGTCGCATTACAAAATCAATAATATATTATTTGCAAACACATATACATATATAATAATAAACAAAATACATACATAATAATAAACACATACAATAAACACATTATATTATATGCAAACACATATACATACAACTAAATACACACACATGCATTTAGGTACGAAAACGAATATATTACTATATTATTATTGTGTTGTATTGCAACAAATTTATGACAAACTTCATAGCGATAGTAATATTCAGCATATCCGCTCACCCGGTTCACAATTAACCACTCTGTTCGATAGACAATTTAACTTTAAGTCGTTGTAGGCAAACGAGCAATCGGAACCTTCCGTCTAGTATTAACGACAATAGTCATCCTTATCTTTTGTCACGCAGATTCCTTTTCCTCCAGTTCTCTAGCTAGCGGGCTACCGTCTAGTTAAAATTAGTATGTAACACGTCAGGAAACGCTCAGGCCATGCTGGCTCAATTCTATTGCAATATAGCAAGCCTTGTAATAGTTACGAGCATATATATAGAACATGAAAATTCAGTAAGTACTTCTCGCAAACAGCAAAATATCTAGAACTGCAAGGCTATAGGGAGGCTTTAGAGTATGTGTTCTTAGAGAAAAGTTAGTTTCAACTGTACTTAATCCACTTGGCTTCTGATACCGCTGCACTATCAACTGTACATACGTATAAATAAACAGCAAACGTATAAATAGAAGAACGTTTGCGCGCTTGAATAAAAAAAAAATCTTATCGCCTATTTTTTGCAAAATTTTAAATCGAATAACATCTAGTTACGCGAATGTTTTTGTGCTTGTTCGTTTTAAATTTACCCCCTCTAGTTGGTCCTATGGACTCTAATATATTGAACAAAAAGTGTAAGGTATTATTTTTAAGTTATTACTTCAAACTGGTACTATAGGGGCGAGAAGCCTACCTAATTAATCATTAGAAGTTTTTACAAATTTCACAAGAAAGGTATTACGTGGCTATAATTTATTAGACGTTATATTAAAAGTATGATGTTTTAAATGTTTTATAACTATTCGTTTATTACCAGCGAGTTCTTAATATGGGGGAGGCAAGGCAGATGACATGTAATTATCATGATCTTATGTGGGGATCCGTTAATACTGCCTACCCCATAAAGGAACAGGGGTGAAGTTATTTCTTATATTTATAATTATATTATTAAATCTGAAGAACTTCTTAGTTTACGTCAACTCACTTTTATTAGTACTTTTATTTGAGGTATTGCCATGCTGTATTGAAGCCGTCATGACCGGGAAAGTACCTCCCGTTCACATGATACCGTAAAGCAACATCTCTGGTGTCGCGTTTGGTAAGATTTTAGAGAAGCCACTGGCCCGTTGAGGGGCAGCAGGAACGGAGGGCAACGCAACGACATATTAATTGTATAGATATTCATGGGCGTCGGTAGTCGTAAAAGGCTCTGATTGATTTTTTGTCCCCCTGTACTATAAAAAACTTATAGATGGATTTAAAATTAAATTGTCAGCGAAAAAAAAATCTTCTTTAAATTCACGTGGTAAGCCAGCGCACATCTAGTAAGAAATAAATTACAACAGAGTGTACTTTAATTCCTTGTAGGGCACAAGTGACTATCTGGACTTTTAGGTTAGCTTCATATTCTTAAATGTGGTATAACGTAACCTGATCTGGGATCCACCTTATTCTCTTTAACGTTACTCGTACTCAAACGGGGGTTTTATAAATCGTAAATTGTACAGCTCAAGGTATTACGGAGCTGAGTAGCTCGATAGTAAAATGTCGACACGGGGAGCAGTTGGTGACTGTGGTTAGGTTAGCTGGGGTGGCTACCGCTACTTACAATCATTTCTTGCTTAGTGGAGTGCCTATCGCAAATGGAGCAACGCCAACTTTATTTAATTTGTGAATATTCGACGTTACGGTAGAACTTAAGGTGTGATTGGCTTTATTATGAATTATTTTTCCTATAAAGGTTTTTAGTAAGAAGTAGTGTTTTGCCGCATTGTACCGAATTTACAAGGTATCGCCGTGAAATGGGAACTTCAACGTCACATTTAGTGCGGTTTGTGAGGGGCCATTTAAGGTGTAAAGGAGCCACGCATATGCATATTTGGATTCTAGTGGGCGTCTGTAGACACCAAGTGGCTTCACAAGCGCAGTTGTATAATGAGGAGCTACATAAAATAATTATAATATTTACTACCATCAATATATTCACATTAATTAGTAATTCGATGTTCTTGATCAGTTCAGTCCTGATAGGATACATGAGAACAAACTTGCACCGCTACAACGAAGTTGATCCTCACGCTGACTCCTTGACTATAAATTCTAGCAAGTTTCTAACTTGAACTATAGCCCGGGTCCCGAATGAGATGTTCGGCTATACTGTAGATATTATTTATGTGCTCCAAGCACCGAAGCGATATAATGCGAGAAAAGTTATTGTTACAATCTACTTTGGTATATGTACGAAAACTTTTCCATGATCATCACATATCATAAAGCCCGTACAGCTTATGTGTATGGCTTAATAGTGGGGCTTGTGTTTCAAGTGAGTTACGGCCGCAGAGGCCAACCTCAGACTAGCCAATGTAGGGTATATTTTATTGCACATCTGTGAAAATATAAGTACGATCGGAAGTGTTTCCTGTACTATGTCCAGATGAATCAACGAGACGATTAATAGTGAAACAACGCATCTACGTAATCCCTGTTTTTATACGTCAGTCGTCTATAAATGACTGAGTCAATCATTTGCTCTCTTGTTTTATGACAAAAAGAAATGAGATTGAAATGTACATTACATAACATATGATGATCTATGTTAAGGTTTGTAAACCTTAGCAAATATACAAAATTTAAACGTGTAAGTATGTATGATTTATGCATGTATGTATGTTTATATATACGTATGTATGTATGCATGTTTACATTTGGCATTTTTAGAAACATAAAAATGAAATAAACTTGCCAATCAATTTTATTAATAGAGTATATTAATTTATTTCATTTCAATACATTAATTTTATAAATTATAATATTTTTATTTTTTCCATTTTTTTTTTGTATCAATGTTCAACATAAATACTAGAAAAGAATATAGGAAGTAACATCACTGTTACATACTACTAGCGTATGGTTTCTGATTTCTAACTAAAAAAAACATTCAGGTTAAGAAACTTTTGCATAAATCACGTAATGTGTATGTATTTGAGTGATATGTATACTAGGTATATTAATATTTTAAATATATTTTTAGCTGTCACGTGGCAGATAAGTATTATAGAAACCACTTGGGGTTTAGTGGTAAGCAAGTTCAACCAGAGTCGTGAGGTCCCGGGTTCCGAATCCCGATTCGGACCAATATAACTTTGGGAATTTTCAATTTCTAATAATAGTCTGAATTCGGGATATTGACGGAGTTACAACCCCGTGTCTCGGAAAGCACGTTAAGCCATCGGCCCAGCGCCTGATATCTCTCCGGCCGCTCCATCGAAATAGGACAATGAGGGAATAGGGAGTGCATTTATGCACTATACTATGTCCTGCGTAGTTGGCTAGTTTCTATATAAACGGCGGTTATGCCTGAAATTTGGCTAGGACGGCATCTTATGATTATTTTTTCTTTGCTGATTTCTTCTAACCAAATAAAAATTGGCAATGGGCTGGTCACACACTCAGAATAGATGGGAGAAGGACCAGTAAGGTTCTGGAATGGAGGCCGCGTTTGGGTAAACGAAGTTTTGGTTGACCCTTCACCAGATGGGAAGTCGATTTCCGTGAAGTGGCCGGTCCAGGATGGATGCGAGTAACAGGAGTACGGTCGTCTTGGCGTTTACTGAGAGAGGCCTATGTCCAGCAGTGGACCGATAAGGGCTGATAATGATGAAGACGATGAAATAAAAATTCGTTGATATTTTTTATTCACCTACTAAAATTCACTTATTTTAGTAGCAATCTATATTTATTTTTTATTCAAATGTACCATTTGGATAAAAAGTGATGAACAAACAGATTTTATCTAATATTTCTAGTCATTTTTTTTTTCAAAATATATTTACTCGTACGTTGACACTCGTGCTGGCAGGTAGATTATCGAACAGATCCTCTCATACGAGCTACATGACCGTAATATCCAGAGAGCAATTTTGTACACGGAATGTTAAATTTGTTACACTGCTGAAGAAACCATGCGCAAGAAATTGAATCTGAGAAAATTGCATGACTTCATAATTTACCGTAAGCAAAACACTCATGCTCGTGGGTGAATAAGGTCATAAATGTACAATTTCTTTTGGTTAGTTACCTTTTAAAACTACGAGGTTACATCTCTACGTAATTGGCTCAGAAGCTATAGAACTGATTCTAGCGGAAATTTATTTATTTAATTTTTCAATTTATTTGCGATTCGGTGAAACAACAGTATACGTCATCCGGCTTAAGATAATGATGATGAGCTCATCTGATGATGGAACCGGAACTTTGCCATGGGAACTCGGTTGTTAAACGACACAATCCAAGTTTGGGCTCATTTGACATTTCTTGGCGAGAACTTTAACCCTTTACATTATGAGTTCTTTTCACTTAAATCAGATGGAGAGAAATGATTTTAATAATATCTATGAGCGTACAAGTTTTAGTAAGATGTAGTATATGAATGAATGCTACCTCTCATAATACCTTTTGCATTAGACCTGAAAAGGACCGAAACCACCAGGGAGGTGCCTCTCGCTCACATGAGATCGCCGTTAGTGAAGATATTCTGTAGCATTCCATGTGGCATTAAAGTATCCTTAGCAGGGAAAGAGGAGAAAAGAGAAACACAATTGCATTACAGCTATGCGAATACTTGTGGATCCCTGGTTGTCCATAGATAAGATTTTCGACTGCTTGTATGCCTCCTACATAAATATTATGCTTTCAAACATTACTCTTCCGGTGCACTCATATTTATTGAAATGCAATGTCTTGTGATTATTTCTTTACTCAATTAGTTTTTCTAAAGCTCTGGTTAAGCCCATCTAGGCCGTTTACTTTTATGGTAGTAATAAGGATAGGGACGTTGTACATTTTAATTTCCAAAGTAAGTCCTCTAACGATCCTACAAAAATTAATTTAATTAACATTTAAATAGGACCCTAACCGGGATGGGGGGGGGTTTACGATTATGCGATTACACGGATGATTATATAACAGGATAATTAAATTGCATATTTTTGTTAAAGATGTATTTTGCGAACTTGTTACATGAGGACGGGTTGGTTTTTCAAAACTTTTTCGCGTCTGGTATTTTTATACTGGCATAGAGTATCCAAAAAGAATTGATTCAATAAGTTGACATGTTCTAGGCGTTTTTGCTTCCATACGATGTACTGGGAATACTTAGACACGGGAAGGTTTTTTAAAAGATTGTATGAAAAGTATGACATCGAGAGTAATTCGTGCACAGCGTGCGACCTGATTTAGGCTTTGTGAGTCTTAGACATAATGGATGGTAATAAGGACCTGTATGAGATCCTTATTATATTTCTATATGCAGATGTTTAAAATACACATATATCTCGCTGTCCCCCTATAAAACGAGACTGTACGCCTATCAATAGAGTAACAAGAAAGTTAAAGAAAAACTATGTAGAGGTATTACAGTTAAATCGATTCGCCGCCGTCGTGGAGGCTCTTGCTTACGTGAAAAGTGACCGCTATGTGATTATGCTATTGACATCAGTGAAAGTTTGTCCTCCATCCTACGCCATTGCGTTTCATGTTGTATGAGGTGGCATATTGAGCAGAATGGTGATATGCGAATGGAAACGGTCGTCAGTAGTGATCAAATGGCTCCGATTGATGACAGACACTCTACACACAGTCTGGTTCTGGTATCCATCCTGATCAGTCGTGTCAGCTCTGAAAAAAATCGCACAAGAGCAGTGCGAATAAAAAGATCCTGGTTAGACCGAATCCCTTCAAGGCCCCGTAGAAAAAACCATCTGTGTCACCTCGGCCTTCGCTGTCGACATTCATTCCGCGCCTCTGTGGAATTCCACCAAGTGCACAAGTCGGGTCCGTACGCTCCACGCATAAATGATGAATGAGGGCAAACGCCAACCTTATTTTTGAAATGTCAAGTCATCTGTACTAAATGCAGATCTTTAAAATACACCTACATACTATATATATATAAACGCCCTACATCGTATCCTTCGCTATGGAAACGAAGTTGGTAGTACGATCGCACTTGGCGAGAACCGAGCCCTGGTCAGTAGGGTCGGGCAAGGCCGCAACTCATCAACAATCAAAAAATTACGACCACAGTCAGATTTAAGTTCAGGTCCCTCAGGATAGTAGCATTCAATGCGAACGGAATCCGCTACAAAATACTCGAGATCTGTGCTTTCTTAGAGAAATACAATATCTACGTCCTACTGTTGCAGGAGACGTTTTTCTAAAGCCATGTAATAAAGATCCCAAAATCCGCAATTATCAATTAGTTTCGAATAACAGGTTACGATCCCAAAAAGGCGGCCATCTATTATATGAGAGCACTCCAAGATGTCCCTTTAGATCCACTCGAATTAGGAATCTCAAATCTTTTCCTAGGCAAATACTGTATGTCAGGTTATGGACATACCATGCTAGCCTCTGCATACAAACCATATTGGAAATTTATTTTATATAGTGATATAAAAACGCAAATAGATCTAAATCCATCAGTAACTATAGCCGGCGACTACAACAGTCTGCATGCCGAATGGGGGAATTTTCGTACGGCCCCCAACGGTACAAGGGCCGCTAACATCATCTACTCAGAACAGATTGTGCCATTATCTCCACTAAAACTAACGCTTACCAACACCCGACATGCGCCGTCTTTATCGTGGCAAAGGCGTTTGATATAATTTGGCATGAAAGACTGATTTTTCGTCTCTCTCTCTCTCTCTCTCTCTCTCTCTCTCGTCTCTCGTCTCGAAATGCCAGATAGACTAGTATTTATCATTAAGGACTACATATCTAACCGGCCCTTCAGTGGCATCGATCGGGTGCCTCGTAACCCTAACCCTCTCGTTACAAAAGTAGTGGACTATGATCCAAACTGTGTGACTACAATCGGTTATCGTCCCATATACATAATACGACCACAGCACGACTACTGTCTAAACACTTTCAGCATACGCGCTCTCACTCACGCCACCGCCGTTGTAGGGACACGCAGACGTTCCCGAAGACTGATGCGAAACACACGCTACAACCAGGACACTCGTCAAGGTAGGCAACGGCGCACGCATTCGACTATGAACAGTCCGAGCGACACCCTCAAAATAGGGACTAATTCCAATATGTCACGATTTGCCTACTTCAAATAATTCCGCAGTACCGGTTAGGAATTCCGAGACTACCGCCCGCGAGTTTTTTCACCCGTCTGAAGAAGGAGTTGCGGGCCCCGCAGTCATGATCCTTTTTTTCACCCGTCTGAAGAAGGAATTGCGGGCCCCGCAGTCATGATCCTTTTTTTCACCCGTCTGAAGAAGGAGTTGCGGGCCCCGCAGTCATGATCCTTTTCATGAGTCAAACTTGCACATCAGCGCCAAGGCCATATCAGCCACCGCGCCAAGCTTAGAGGAGGGACCTCTTGGACCCATGAACCGGTCAGGCATAGATAATGATAATTAAATTACCTGTTTACAAGCATTCCCTTGTCGGGATGCATCTCTCCTATCTGCAAGAGAGATGGAGGTCGCTCCCTCTTTCGACCCACAACCTAGTCTCGTTGCCAGACGTGAATTCACAGTAATGAAATGATACAGATAGGGCTTCTCTTCACTTCCACAGCATAAGTGCGGTCCGGTAAAAAAGACACTCAACACACTCGTTCTTAAAAAACAATATAAATCTGTAAGATGTAACATTAATAGGTGTAACAGACACGCTCCACTGAGCGTAAATTACACTTCGTTAATTATTGATTAGCCAATAGTAAACTATACTAGTATTCTGTTACAATATATAAATTCGTCTTCATTTTATGTAAATACGTTAACGGCGGAACATAAAAAAAATAATTCTCCTATATTTGTCTGTTACATTACAGATTACAAAATTGTGCGGATCATATTATGATGCCCAAGTGCACTCATACACTAGCACAACACGAAGCATACACAAGTGTACTCTGCGTTTCTTTATTTCGATAGGGTGCTAGCTCAACGTGAATGGAGAGAAATCAGGCCCAGTACCGATGGGTTAACAAGATCTTCGAAGCGCGGACTAATAAGGGAAGCTGAGAAGTTCCAAAGCCACATTTTTCACTTATTATCATGGCTGAGGTACAAGTGATAGGCATAAGTAGTCGTCATCATCATCCCTCTTCATCATCAGACGTCCACTGCTTTACATAGGCCTTCAAGACAGAGCGCCACAGGTCACGGCCACGAGCCACTTGCATCCAGCGGCTCCGTGCCGTCTTAAACAAGCCGTCAGTCCACCGGGTAGGACGCTGTCCAACACTCCGTCTTCCGGCGTAGATAGGATAGTAGTCATAGCTAAGAGTATTTCAGATACACACGATATATCAGTTTGTGTTACTGGTATACCTCATATGTGACTACCGAAATTTATACTCTTAAACTACGAAAAAATTGTCCATTTCATAAAATGTTTTGAAATTACTGAAAATTACTGAAGGACACGTCACCGTTTATACATTGGTACTGTATACTACCGGCAAGACTAAAAGAACGCTCAAAATTACACTACTTGGGCTTTACTGATGTTTATGGGTACTTTTACTCTTTTATCTTTTCTCTCTTTTACTTACTCTTTTATCTTTCTAGGAATGAAAAAGTTAGATAAACTTGATTAAATTTTTCTGTATTTGTACCTAAAACAAATATTAATAATATCATTTTGTTTGTCCGCGATAGATGCCAGTAGCAGGAGTTCGGTCATCTTGGCGTTCATTGAAAGATGCCCAGCTCCACACCGATAGGTGCTATATCGGTCCACACCGATAGGTGCTAATAATCATGATTATGATGACGATTTTGTTAAATTTATTTTATTATTCTGTGGATGGAGTCAATTATGGGAGTTAAGGACTGTTACGGTTGAGTCAGACTTTTAAATACTTTTATTTAATAATGGTCTCTCCACACTCACACTCATGAACAAACTTAAAATAGCATCAGAAACAAACAATAGAATGAGTAAACTTTTTAATAAGGGTTAGTAAAAAGTGAGGATCTGAAGTCTTATCTGGGTAGTGTCCCAAAGTCCCGGCTGGGTGGTCCTTGATCTCAGACGGATTGTTGAAGTTTACACTGATAACTTATCCTAATATTACATCCAAATTTAAAAAGGGAAAAAGAAAAGGAGTTTAGCTCTGAATGGAACATACAACCAATAATATCCCATTCTCTTGGCTACATGAGCCAACTAAAACCAGCCAATATGTATACTCAGTTACAATTAAATAGAATTTAACATTCAACGTTCACACGTGACATATACTATTCAAACTAACATATTAGTGATACGGTCTATCAAATTAAAAGCCATACAGTTCATGTAATTACACACATAAGAGAGTTAGACATTTTAATATTAATAAAGATTTTTCGAAACATACGTAGCAGAAATGTAATTGTTACAATTTGTACCTACAAAAAGTATGCTGNNNNTGCTGATAGAGTATTTCAAAACAGATAATTTACATTATTTTCAAACATTTTAAAGATCATTAAGTATATCGAATAAATTATGATTAAACATAAGTACTCATTTAAGTTTAACAATTATCTTTACCTTACAATAATCAAGTTGTATTTCTTAAAATAATTCAGGACATTGTTATTAATTAAAATTTTCAATTTGTTAATGCCAAACATCAAATATGTTTAAATACTTTATAAACTGAACTAATAAAAATTACATTTGTCAATAATATCTATTATTTATAAAAGCGACTTTTTTATTGCATAAGGAGCAAACGAGAAATCGGAGCCTTCTGATGGCTACCGAAGCCTATGGACATTCGCATGATAGTTACGCTGATACGTTGCCCTCCTATCATCCCCCAATGGACCACTGGATACTGTCATCCGTTTAGAGGATACATTCGTTAGATGGTTTTAACACTGTATATCACTATCTTAACTTGCATTTTGTCTCAATTGTTAACGAGATATAATATGATTTATAGATCTGAGATGTAATACGAACGATAGGTGCACAAAAAGTTTGGTAATGATATTTTTTGAAGAGTGCCAGACATATTTTATGCTCATAGAAATTTGGACTTGAAAGATGATTGATATAATAAATTTATGTATATCATTTTCGATAATCGCATGTTAACTGGACCAACTAATATAAATCGGGAGCGTAGCTCCCGCCTAAGCTCTTGTTCTACAATCGACGCAATTGTTGTTGTCATGTCAAGCAACGTTAAGTTAACGTGGCCAAAATGCTGATAATTATTCACTTTATTACAGTAAGGCTAGCTTTATTGAATATCGTATAACGCCGAACCATTTCTTTTTCACTCAGCCGTATTCAATGTGCCTAAATGTTGGCCCGCTACAAAATGAAACCGCCTTGTTTTTTTGAAAGTCAAAGTCAAAACCGTAATGAAATACACCGATTTAGACAATCCGATTGCGACAGATATATTATTTATACCAGACTATGTACTGCCTTATGGTAATTTAAGTATTTTTTCGTATTGTTAAGGTAGTCATAAAGAAATTTCTGTAATAAGGCCTTTCTACGCATTGATTTGGTAAGATTTTTATATTATTTACCGATATTCATAATATGCGCAATTATGAGTATTTCATTTACTTATTAGAAGGTATATTATTATAATTATTTATATTACATATATTAGAGAAAAAAAAATTCGCGACTCCAGCCGCAATACTAAATTTGGTACTATTGAATATTATCATTTAGATGAGCAGAAACGTAATAGTAATTTAATATAATACGCGTCAATTATGTTATTTAAATAAATAGAAATATATACGAACTGCGGTAAGCCCAATAGTTTTTGAGAAAGCTTGTCCCATGGTGGTGACTTTGTTTATTCTATACTGAAGGAAAATTTACTTATTTATCACGTAAATAATTAACGTAGAATTCACACCATAAAACTTAAACTATTGTAAAACAAAAATTTACATATTAGCATACTTTCTATATTTGTCTATTAAATATATTTTAAGTATTGCATAATATTAACTACCATTACAGAAGACTTAAAATATACAATATTACTCAAAATAAAATAATAAAAAGGACAGACATGTTAGAAAGAATATAATTAAAATCTTATATTGAATAAAATATACTAAATTATTTACATATCGAGCTTAAGGTAAGATGAAACAAAAATGTTAGGATTGTGATCTCTTAAGTTCAAATCTATTTTGGAGACAGACATTTTCCTTTGAGGTAAATTATGGTAAAACTGATTGCGAAATCTTTGTTGATGTGGCATTAACATAATTATTTGAATAAGCTCTGAGGGCTCCCTTTCACGTTATATTAAATTTATTAAATGTTAACGCAACTAAATGTGGCTTATTCAATTTCGAAGAGATAAGCATGTTTTAAAAGAATTATAATCGGATAAGAAAATATTCTGTGAAATTCACGAAACATCTTAGGGATTCTTCGGTAAGTTTTACATTTGGCTTTATATATTTTAAGTTTTACATTCCTTCATATGATATTATTCTTCTCTATAAAATCCAATAGCTTATACTTAATATACCTAGTCTTGTCATAAATATTGAAAGAAAGAATTTTATTTTATCGAAAATAACATTTATTACTTTTACAGTATGTTCTTTTAATATACAAATATAAAACAATTAAAAATATAGGAGCTTTTTCGTAGTGGTCTCCATTGGCTGCAATACAGCACTTTAAACGTTGTAGCAAGATATCAATACACTCACAGGCTCCTTCCATGGACAAATTTTTCACTGTATGGATTGTTTTAGAGACTAAGAAATATCACGCCGCTCTGTTCCGTCTTCTCAAAATAGGGTTGAAAACAAAAACATCGCATTCACCCCAGACTCCCAAACTACGACGCCACAAGAGGGCATGAACCATGGTGGGGACGTTGCCTAGCAACTGAGCCCGCATGTTTCCTAGTTAAGATTTGTAAACAAATACGTAACTTCCATTAGCCATTTAGATTATATTAAAATTGCTCTTTTATTAATATCGGAAATCATATTCGGTATGAGTCATAAAATTTCCCTTGGAACCGTCTATATATCTCACTTTCCAAAATTTTGTTTATCAGTTCAATTTTCTATTCCCCTCTTTCCTTGTTTTATTTTTTGAAAAGATAATAAGTTTATACTCTATAAAAATAATTTTAAGCAAATATTTTTTATGTATTGGTCGGAACGCTAAAACTGAGCTGGATATTGTTAATTTAAAGGTTATCTTTGATATATGTTATTATTGGTATTTATTATTTTTAATGTCACCGGTGTTTGATGAATTCATGTTTGGCTCAGTGAAACATAAAAAAATTAGATTGTGTCTTTTTTTTTTTGAGCTTTGAACATACTCTGGCGTCCCAAGTATATGTTAAAATTGTTGTTGCTTAGTGATTATGCAGACATAAGTACATTGATTTATAACTAAACCTATAAAAGAAAAACCAGACTGATTATTTATTTAATTTATTTTATTTTATTTATGATTTTTTAACACTAAGAATACTTAGCATTGATTCACAGCCGAAACTAATGTATTAGAGGCGTAAGGTGTATTTTGTCCATCCAAATCCAGTGAAATAGTCTACAGGGTTAAAATGAAATAATACGAGCAATATTCAGTCCGCTTTTTGGTCCAACTACTCGGTCAGTAATGCCATATCATAACTATATTTAACGCTTATTATCAATTTTGTATTTTTTATGCCTATATGCTAGATCGTACTATTATCCATTTTACATGAAGCCGTCGAATTGCCATCTGAAAGTTACATAAACATAGATGAAACGTCGACAATCATTTTGTATAATTTCCGATCGCATGAAATCTCAAGACTTATCACTTTAGAAAATAAATTTATTCCCATTACATCACTACAGCTTTATTTTTACCGATAAGAACAGGTAGAGAAATATTCAAGAGCACACGACTGGGAGCAGTGCGCTTGAGACTAAGATAATATCTGTATTCAATTTATTCCAACATCGAATGTTTCGCATATGTCGCATCGATAGATGCCATTTATATAACTGAGAAGCAAAATCATTTTACATTTCGATATTCACAGTTTTATTGATTTGTTCTGTACATGTAATAATCGTTCCTTAAGTGTTAAATCTTTAGATTGAGCACCAAGTTCCAGAGTCACCTGAGCCGGTATGCCGATAAATCTGACTACACCTAATCACCTGGTAATCTGGAACTCCCACAAAACACAGCGATGTAGCTGTCGGTCTTTTATTATTTATCAGTTATTTATTTTCAATAATAACAATTTTGTTTTACCGAAATCTTACCTAATGGAAAGAGGTCAGATATTTAGCTCGCTGGTCGAGCATATACTTATTTAATTCTTTTGATCTCTCTGCCTACACGGGGTAGGCATATTGTAGCGTGCGTTATTATTACTTTGAATAAATATTACTATGTGAGAGTGGTAAGATATTGTAGAGATATCTTTCGCTGTTTTACTAAAAATATTTGGAAAACCATTTAAACCATCTTCGTCACTTTGACCGCACAAATTTAAATTTCAGCTCACGCTGACACTGACACTTAAAAAAATGAAATACTACACTATAAGTTTTTACACATAAACACCAAATGTAATTTTTTTACGGTCTAAAATATCGGTTGCGTCTGTCTTGTTATATAGTATATATATGTAACAAATAATCTCTTTTCGTTAATGTATAGGTACATCTATACGCTACTTTATATATTTCATTAAGTGCTAATAAATATATTAAGAATTAATGCTATCCAATGCTGAACATTTATAAATGAACATAGGCATATTTAGTAGAATATCAAGATGCTCCATCCAGATAAACGTAACCACCAGACTTTGCGACCATTCGTCTAACTTCGTACACAAAAATGCCAGATTATTTCCCACATAAACTATATAAATAGGAATTTGATTCGAAACAGCACAAACCTCCAATATATAGAGGATACATTTCACTTTCACTTCCATAATGTTCGATGAAATTTACCGAGTACATCATCTCTATTAAATTACGTTGTTATAAATTGTATTTGAAGGGAGTTCCGTACACCTAAAGTAAATAGGGAGGTAGGTGGGGTTGCCTAAAAAGGCTTATACAACATTCACTCCTTATTACTTTAGCCTGTAAGTTGCAAAGTCTTATTCTAAGAAAATTGATAAGTTTACTTTTAAACATGTCTTTGTGAGCTGACTTTTGTGTTGAAGATAGAGGCTTGTAGAAGACATAGAGGATTGTAATGGCTATGTTGTATTGTGTGAATTTAGGGAGGATTAGATGATTTGGTGCTTTCGGTTATGTTTCAGTGCTAAGTACCATACGGCTCAATGTTGCGGGTACTTTTACTTTACTTTTTTCCGGACAAACGTCTCCCCCAAATCCTTCCATTCTACTCATTTCATTCATTCATAGACAGGACAGACGCCACCTACACAGATGGGATTGTCCTGCCCCATGAACATCATAGATATGTGCTTTCTTCCACCCCTCCAATTAACAACCCACAAACCGCACGAAAAGCGACACCGAAGGTTTAAAGCGGCGCCATGTGAGCGAGTGGTATCAGCAAATATAAATTTGATATTTTTTGTAAATTTTATACATTTATTTTTTTATCAAAATTTACATAAAAACCGGCTTACCCGAGCTATCTTACCACTACGTGTACTAACCTCCCGAGCCATGACTATCAAGTGACTAAGCAGCTAAGGCATTTAGTTTCTTATGCAACATGAAGAAAAACTTTTTACCCGGCCACAAGGGATGAATTATCGTTTCATCAACGATCATCGGCTGGCTCAGTTGGCAACGTGGCGGTTAGTCCTCGTGTTACGCCAGATGTCGAATGCCTCCTAGATCATGGATGTTTATATGTATTTCTAGAATGAAAAGCTTAAATATATAAAATTTCTTAAATTTATGACAATATTAAATATATTTTAAGTTGTTTAGTACCTGTAACACAAGTCCATATGGTACTTACCACTTGACTGGGCTAACTTGATGTGATAAGTCCACAGATATTTTTACAACCAATTTTCATTTGCCAACATAATATCGGACTTTTATTACTGTTTTACTTTATGTGCCATCACTTGGAATAATGCAAATAGCAAAAATACATTTTGATGATATAAAATAGCAAAGTATGTGCTACATTTAAAGTGATATTTAAGAAGGGATTATTTAAGACGAAAGACGAGGAAACAATTCTAATTTGTTGAACAAACAAACGCGATAATTGCATTTGTGTTAATTAAAGAAATGGCGCACTGTCTTAGAAGTTTGCTCCCAAAAACAATAAAAGTACTTGATATCAATTTATTGTTTATGAATTTAATACAGGTTCTTGAATGTCCACCGAAACCCGACCCCAACGATATTCGAAGGCACTCAATTGAGATCTAATTGTTTCAAGTAAATATCGGACGCTCTATAAATAATAGACTCTAATTATTGTCTTTGGTCACAGTAGAAATGTAAATACCAATTCAATTTAGTTAAATTGTAATTTCCTATATCGCTAAAAATGCTTCTAGGTGTTTATAGTTCATTGGCACACAAAGTAAGTTGGTTAACTTAAATATCTTGTAAGACTCGTATCTCCCGTTGGCATGGAACGCTCAATATCCGATTCCGACTTTCACTTTGAAGTTTCTTTAATTATATCCATCTCAGTGTTACGGAGGCAATAAAAATGGAACATACAGATTTTCTTGACAACCATCAGTAAAAATGACGAAGTACTTTTTATATTGCTCCAGAATGTTTTACTACATTTATATTGTGATCAATATTTCAGAAATTATCACACACCGAGCACAATAACTTCACTTAGTCGATAACATACTTATACAAATTTATAGGAATTTGTCTAGGGTAGAAATTTTGTGAATTTACTGAAGCACTTGATCTTGTGAGCGGAGATGCAGAACCGGGTAAGTCACGCTCAATCAATTTGCTCGCATTGTCAGGTGAGACGAAAGCTTAACGCATTCAATTGAATACTAAATGGTTGAAATGCGATAGACAGCTTTGATATGGCAAATGTCAATCCATCATATCTCGTATTTCAGTCACTGGGTGCAGACCAGTCACAGGGTGGTTATGTTAGATGTGCTCGGCTTGCAGCACAGTAGGTGGTATATCACGATAAGAATAAATGCATAAATTAAACGGCAAATTGTTTGCCTGTGGAATCAATTTGCGTGTACCAGGTGTACCAAATTAAGTGGCGCAATACGATCAGAACTGTGTAGGAGAAAGGTATTGAGCGCACACGGTCGGCGTACCTGATACCTCTCGCTCATAATACCGCATTAATGTGAAAAAATATGCTGTCGCACCGCATGCAGTCGATGAGATTATATTGGCCTATTGGAGTGGCCTCTGTAGCCAATATTCGGCTAGGATGATATTATAACACACAATAAACGGACTGTAAGAATCACTGCACGATTTTTGGGTTACGATTGCAGTATTTTTTCCCATCGGTACTGCAGCGGATTTCGGGCGTGCCGCAATCGGAAATTAACGGTCCTGCGACGCAGTGGTCTAGCCAGTGACCATTACTCGAGAATTGGGCTTTTGAATGAAACCCAGCCAATTATTAAATGAAACTGGATAAATTGACGTTATAGTTCTGTTAAAATACTACAATTTTAGGAAATTGACCATATACATATTTGATATGAAAATATATTTTGGCAGTCAAATAAATACATTTAAGAATATGTAATTTAACTAAACAGTCGCTGCTTGTAACACAAACACGTGTAACACTATGCACGCTATGCCTGACTTAGAAGGCTGTTTCTGAAGTACTTGTAGTCAGTTCGTGTGGTAGACATTCTGCAGACACCAAAACACCGGCGTTTGGACGCCGAACAAGAGTACGCATACATCGTGAGAAGAGAGGAATTCTATCTGTGTGTGTGTTTCTATCTGTGTGTGTGTGTTTCTTTTAACAAGCACCAGTGCTCCTGTACATTTTAAAGAGTAGGGGACGAAGCCTGCTGAAGTTACATATTTTAATAAGAGGTAGTGCACAAGCAAGACCACGGAGGTACCTCTCGCATACATGATACCACCGTAAAGTGACATCTTCGGCGTCGCGTTTCGTGCGGATTGCGAGTAATCGGTGGCTTATTGGAGGGGAGGAGGAAGGGAGGGCAACAAATTGGCATAGTCATTATGCGGATTTTCACGGGCATCGTCATTCGTAAAAAGGTTCTGATTGCTCATTTGCCCACTTATTGCTACCTGTTTACCTGCTTCTAACATACCCACAGTAATCAAACTCATTAACATTGTGAAGCTATTACCAGTTAAAAAAATCTTCCATTGACGATGAAATACCAAGCTCGATGATTAAAAACGCTGGATCATCCATCTTAGTTGTTTTAAACCGGGTCTCTCTGAAGGTACTTCTACAAAAAAAATGGCGTTACGGTAGTACCTGGTTTACGATTAAGCTTATTATAAACCAGGCAACAAACCCCCATACAAACCGAAATCATTTCGCCTCATCACATCCAACCTGCATAAATATTCGAAAGGCTCACTGTGAATCGAATGATCCCAGGAGGGGTCACTGTTAATCGAATTATCCCAGGAGGGGTCACTGTTAATCGAATTATCCCAGGAGGGGTCACATTCCATGATCATCGAGACGGCTTCACCGCTGGGCGGTCTGCAGTTGATGCTGCTATATTGGTAAGTAAAGCGGTAGTTCTGTCAGACACTAATTACGTTGTGGGAATGTCTCCAGATATATCAGGTGCATTCGATAACGCCTGGTGGCCGATGATTATTTAAATAAAAAAATTGGAAATTGTACTCCAATATTCATACTTTGATTCCTACTACTATTTATATTCTTACTACGTAAACGGCACAGTAAAACAGCAGCTCAGGCATTTTTCATACATGAAAAGTTTGACTCGAGGCTGCCCACAGGGCTCGGCACTATTAGCTCATTTATGAAATATTGGATTCGACGACTTGTTTTCCTTACCCTTACCGGCGTTGTGTACGTTGGTACGATACGCAGATTATGCACTTCTAAAAGTTCAGGATAACTCCCAACCACAAAGAGAGGCTAAGACAAACAACTATGTAAGTTTTATCGTCCGTCGCGTCCTGGCTAAAAAGTAATCGATTAGAATTCGCACGGTACAAAACTTCTAAATACTACTAAAAGATATTACTAAAAGGATCATTGCAATCAACTCCACGTGTTGAACTTAATAATGTATTAGTTAAACGTAAAGAATCCCTTAACTGTTTACGCCTAATTTTGGAAAATAAATTCACTTGTTTAGAACGCATACAAGCGGGAGAGAGAGTTGGCTCTTGGTTCTTTCTCCCGTTTTCCCGAGACAAACCCGTTCCCATGCGAAAACGCTAAAGACAGATTCAGCTTTTCCCTTGGTCTCCATGAGATCATATCAAAGGGTCGTAAGTTGCCACTTTCGATCCTGACTAGGTAAGAGGAGCAGCAGTGGCAACGATTGGTGGACCAAGCCCGTTTAAAAAAAAAATAAAAAGACAATAATAATATACAGGATACTTGCTCTACACTCTTATTTCTTGATGTGAAATTTATTTCTACAAACTATCTTCAAGTTCTCCCGTTATACTAGTAGCATCGTGGGGTGACAAGCTTTGAGATGAGAACGGGTCCTACTAAGGATCAGTAAAAATAAAATCTATGATCTAAGATCTATCAATTGTTCTTTTACAATACGTTATGCGTTTTATTTTCTAACTATCACAAACGCACTCAACGGTGTTATTATATTATTTAATACTATAAGGGGACGCCCATTTACATCCGCATTTTGTCCAGATGTGTTGTCCTTCTTCACTCAATCCTCCTGACCATTTATTAATTGAACTGTTGTTACTATATGTTTAATCATATTGTAAGGTACAAATTGTGTCACGTGGTTTTATTGCCGTCAAATCAAGCACAATTTTTTTTTGGGACACAGTTTATTTTAATTTCATTTCATGGTAACGATCAAGCTTTGGCTTGTCTCGTGATTGGCAGTAGTTAAAATCGTCCTCGGGAATCGGTTTATCAAATGGTGAAAACCGCACGAAAATTAGTCGATTATATTATGAGAAAATCGAGCATATACAGACAGACAGATTGTTGGAATGGTCAGTTTTCTGTTAAACTGTAACAGAGCGTTACCCGAGATACGTTTTAGTGTGTAATTTGTTTCTTTTTTTCTATTCTCTTAACATCACCTTACATGTACACTCATCATTGACATATGACCTAAGAATACTACTGCAAAATAAACGACGTGAAAACCCTGTATGCCCACCACTCGTCACTAAAAGTGGCCTAAAAAATTGAATATAGTCATTACTTTGTTTCTACAAAAGTTACCGTACGATGAGATTGGAAAACTATTTGCGAAAAAAAAGTGGTAACACATCAAAAATAAGCACACGTGCATACACACGTACACCTATATACAAATATAAACGTATATATATATATATATATATATATATATATACACTCGCACATTAATCAAGTGTTAAGAAATTAAAAATTGTAACAGAATAAAGAAAATTTTAATGCAATGGTAGAGAAATGCGCCTGTGTCTTTGGCTAAATGAATAGATATTATATGTAATTGTGTTATGTTGGACATGCATCTTGAATTTATTCCTGAAGTTTCTTTAATAATCATCTAGAATAATAGACATAAAAAGATTACATAGCATTAGCTGATATCTCAGCTTGACAACATAAAAAATGCTCCATTTGTGGCAAGTGAAGTTTTATCACACAATTTGTAAACTCAATATCCGTCAACCCGGAAATATGTCAATATGCAAGTTTCGTGTTTCGGCGTCAAGGCGGAAGCTTAGTGTTGGAGTAAAGTCGATGCAAAGGTGGAAAACCATTGATACAGTACAGTATAGATAAAGTTTTTTTATTGTAATGTAATGTCCAGAGATAAAGCAGTGTGGTAGACAAACAAACAGGCGGTGGGGGTTTGTTTATTTAAGTATTTTATGCTAACATGTTACAACAATCTGATGTGACGTTTGTCCGTGCTAATCTCTGAAACTAGTGGAAGGATTTAATGAAATTCCCCAACAGAAATGTTATGTGACAATGTCTAATTTAAAATATAGACTATTACATTTCGATTAATAACCGTTTTTATTGCCACATTAACGTGTTGCTATAACATTATATAATTACATACATACATTATATTATACATTATTTTACAATACTAAAATCCAGTAAATAAATAAGCTTTCAATTTGTAAGCTTTTATTGTGTTATTTCATCTGTCTAATTATACTATATCAATGCGATAAAAGGTTCTCCTATCTCAGTGCCTTATACACGAGGATAAGCGAAAAAAATATCGTAAGAACAAGTGAATCACCGTATTTATAAATAAAATCCCATTTCATCCAAGTTTTCTAGTATAAAAAATACTGTTGAACTTTTTTATTACTTTAACGGGATTCGCTTACTTATTGAGGAGGTAGTTTTATTGATTGCTTGAAGTAGATTTGATCTGCTATGAACCATAAAATATCTCTTGCGTTCATTGGCATTTTTATAGTAAAGAGCGCAATCGAGAAATCGGAGTCAATGATACCATTAACATACACAGATTATGCACATGTTCTTTTAATCTCATTTATCTAACGAGCCACCAGATATTCACGCACGAAGCAAGCACTACTTTCACTACATGGACAATACGTGAGCGAGAAGTACATCCCGATTGGGCTGTATTGTGTGTAATTTAACAATGACTGCTTACCTCTTAGGAAAAGATATGACGGACACTTTGTGTTCGGTTTGTGTCCTAATGAAACAATAGTTTCACACTATCGTATCCTAATGAAACAATGGTTTCACAATATCGTAGTACAGTAAGATAGTAGAAGAGAACTAGTAATACCCAGAATAACAACACCTAACTGACCTTTTGGTAAACTTTAAATTATTAGCATACATGGAATCAGTGTGAACAGTTAATCTGTTATTGTTTTTTTTTGTCGAACATTGATAATTGCGACCGCAAACGCTTAATCTAATGATCATGTCTGCAGTAATTTAGCAGCACAATACTAGGGTTGTGGAACTCTGAAGTTTTCTTCTACGGTACGTGCTAAAACATTGCTTTTATCGTTACTGTATTCACATGCTTTTAGTAATCATATCGTTTACACGATTTGTTAAAGGTGGCTGGCAGTCGCTTGATAATGATGTCCGTGACCTATAGATCTCTATGAGGGAGGCTTACGTCCAGCGGAGGACGGCGTCCAGCATGATATTGATGAGGGTGGGCCTTATATCGTTCCATAAGGATTAAACTCCAATAGTTGTATGCAACTTTTGATGTAGTGTGACCGAGACCTTACGTGTAGCGACATCTGGCCACATCTATATTTGCAATAATTTGGATGCCGAATGCCAAGGATATTGAAATTCGCAGTTCGCCCCGTCTACTACTACGTTTACATTGAGGTACAGCAACGGAAACCTGCGGTGTAACGGTACAGTTTGGACTATCCCTTACCTTAACGACTGTTTGCTGTTGTAATAGGTATTGCTACTGAACGTTATTAAAATCTAGAACAAAAGTCGTAAATAGTTATATGTAGAAACAACTTAATTTAAGAACACATTTAAAGAAGAGTTATACGTTTAGCTAAATTTACCACATACACAAGATATTAATCACCAAAATGGTGTCCAATAGACGCTATATAGTAAAAAAAGGTGTGTTCATATACTTATTCGGCGTAACAAGAGAAAAATTAAAATGTTAACTATAACTAACAGGGTGTTGTTTTTTTTTTGAAGGTGTGCGGGCGCATCGTAAAAATTTTCTCTCATCACACATGAAGTACAACTTCAATAATAAAATATAACGATGAACTGTCTGTGAATCCAGGTAGGATTATTTTGAATAGATATTCAATAATAATTATTGAGTAAGTTTCCTTCAACAATTTTTTAAACGAAATAATTATTTATCTAAGGAATTTTTGTTGCAAAAAGTTTAAAAGGATCTGCCTGACTATCGAAGCGGCCACTGACTAGCCTTATTTGTTTTCTTTTCAGTTTTTTGCTGTTACAAACAGTCACAATTTCATTTTTTATTAACATTATATTATTATATTCTTTTTAGTTTTTTATCATAGAAGCAACTGGATAATTAACAGAATATCAGCGACCAAAAACACCGAAATGGTTAAGGAGATTATATGTTGACCTTCTTTAGATGAGAATGGCCCAAAATAATATAATAGGTATACATATTTCCTTTTTTATTTATTTCCATCAAAATACATTGAATTTCAATTTATGAAAATTAATTACATCTGGCTACAATCTCTGTCTCCGGGAATTTCACATTGTTAAATCATTTTTCAATTACATTTTTACCCGTCGTCGGTTTATACAGAAATTTCTATTAAGCTTGTTGTTTGCTAATTGTTGTTTATATGGCGAAACTTGAAGCCAGAGCCTTAGGTTGACCATCAAAGCTCATAAACATTCAAATAATTAGCATCCGAGCTTTTATAAGTGGGTTTTATTTCTCACAGAGTCGGACATATGAAAAATAGAGTATTCGTTTTTCTTTCATTTCCCTCTATAACAATTTTTGTCTCGAAGTTGTATGTTTTTATGAAGGAAACGAGAATGTGGGTGATGACTCCCGTCGCCCGAAACCATTTGCAAGACAATGCGTCTTACAGATGCGTTGCCGCTCTTTAAGGAATATAATTGTATTAACTTGCAGACCTCTAAATCGTATCGCCTAGGAAATACCGAGGAAGGCAGCTGGTTCCACAGTACAGTTGTACACGGTAAAAAACTCTACTGTGTCGTCAGGCGATTCGAGTCCCTCTACGTTGTATATGGTCAAATTGGCCGACGGGCTGGCTCAGTTGGTATCATGGCGGTTTGTCCGCGTGTTACGTCACTCTGACGTCACTTCAAGTCGGAGTCGTGCGAGAGAGAGGTACTTCCCGGGCGCGCCGGGCCAATTCGGCTGCATACAAATTAAAGTGTGCGCAACCTCTTAAAAGTTGAGTTGAATATGTGGCTATAACATATTCTACTCCTTATGAATTTAATAAAAAATCTACAGTAATCATTGATCTGTTATCACAATCGTGTCGTTAATAGAACTAGTTGTGAAGTTTCGCAGTAATATAAAGAATTTGGAGATGTTTTATTGTTAAATATCTTTATTCCTATAATGCAATTTAACATATGGCAGCTCCCGCAGAATTTTCTGTGAACGGAGACAACGGTCGTTGGCAAGAATAGCAAATTCATTAAACAGCTTAGCTACTTTACTTCTCGATGGATTAACAACTTTTACTATCGTAAACGTTGAATTAAAAATAATGACGCGACCTCTAACAAAATGTTGGCTTGCGTGCGTGAAGGAAATGCTATAGTTAAGAACATAGGGTGCCATCGTGAGAGTTTGGTGGCCTATATGCCGAGAGGGACAACACATCTGCATAATGATTGGCTGTGCGTATGTTATTGTGCCTCACCAAAAGATGTTCCGTTTTTTATATGGTTAACTGCATGCTTAACCATTTTATATATAGTATAACGGCACACACAAGCATTGACGCCTTTTTATCGATGCCCATAAACATCAGTATAATTAGTAAGCCGACGCGTCCGACGTCCTTTTCACCTCTCCCAATGGGATTCCGGCGCTACTCACATACTCACAGATCGTGATACCGAAGATATAATTTTCTACCGGTAAAATGTGAGTGCGAGGTTCGTGCCGGCCCAAGCCTGTTGTAATGTACCATGACACTTCCACTGACTACTAGTTATTATTACTTAGTACAGTATGCTATAAAACAGATATTATCGTTTATCTACGCCTGTATTCATATACCTCCGCGTGTTCCAACTTAGCTCTATGCAATAAAAAATATATCCACATGGTCCATCCCTTTGATCAGTGGCGCAATAAAATGGTTCACTACGGCAAAATCAAAGGCTTCGTTAGTCACCAGCATAGTGGATTTGCCGCCAGACAAATGCTTCCTTTGTCCGCTATACGAACTAAATAACTTTTTTCTACTCCTTACAAAACAATGGCTACGGAGATACCGTAGAACAGCCGCTAAGAGTTTTAAATAAGCCGACGTTGACGTGAACACTAAATGTCACAGCTTGTAGCTCATTATTATACAAATAAAATTACAATATATAATAATTTTAATTTAAAAAACACAATGGGCCATAGGCATAAATAAAATCTAAGAAAAATAAAAGGTGTAGTTACCACAAAGTGGAACCTCTGCTCAAGTTGAAGCCTAAGACCTGAGACTGGTTATTAACATTTTTTTTTTTTTTGTTCGAACGCGCTCTCCGGAACTACTAGTACGATTTGAAACATTACTTCAGTGTCGGTTTAAATAGCCTATTCACATATGAACAGCAAAAGCATCGGAGTAGGTACGCGAAGCAGTGCTAATTATATCTCTCATCTCGTCGAACAAAAAACGACATCTGTTATTTCTTATAGAAACACAACATTGACATCGCTCTATTGCAGGTTTTTAATAAGAAGAAGAGCTCTACGGAATTGGAATTATAATTTAATGCATAATGATATGTTAAATGTCCTAAAAGGCGGTAATGGTACCTATTTTAAGAAAACCCTTCACATCATCCCTCTTCATCTTCCACCCCGAAAGAAAACTTAGACATTTCCCTCTTGAGGCTCAGTACGACAGGTCACCAATCTGTTATTGTACTTTCAGCCTACCACGCGGATAACAAAGCCTTCATAATTGCGACTTAAATTGGCTAATAGATCTCGGTAGCTCTATCACTATCGTCGGCAACTTAAACAGCCGCCATACCGATTGAGGTGATCTCATTACAATAAAACTACTGTTACGGATTTTATCGCGGTTTATTTAACTACTTAACTAACCCAGCCTTTCAGAAGCTTTATAGCAGCCATAGTCACGGATGGACTGAGATTACAGATGCACCGATGTCACAAATTATTAAAAGTATTATTATATATTATTACAATTAGTTACTTGTCCTGATTAACGCAAACAGCACTTGTTATATCGTGCTGTCTGGACGTGTTACGTTTAGTATCGATTTGATAAGTTTATCAGTGGGTCCCAAGCCGAGGATAGAACCTAGCCATCTTCTAAAACGTCGGGATTCCGTAAAAGTAGTTATATTGTAATTGATTAACATTTGCGTGTATATCAATATGGGGCTATGTTATTAGAAACGTCAATAGCAAAACACTTGCCAGATTCCTCGATAACGAGCAAGTCGCTCTTATCGTCCCCTGAACCAGCCCGTCGTGCACCCATGTTATATTACCGGCCGGTTCAACGTCCTAATTTTCTATACCTCGCCCTCATAAAGAATGTATCCCTCAACATAGACTTAACAGAGCTAAACTCAGACCGCAGGCCGGTGCTAATAAAAGTAATTAAAAATAATAGGTGCTTAATTTAACGGTGACTTTGGCCCACATGAAAACATCGTAATCACTAAAAAGATAATCGACTACAATCTCTTATGAGAAAATCTTTAAACTTGTACTCCACCGACCTGGACAACGTCCCCGATTGGGTCTAGTCAGGACGACCGGGTAGTCACTCTCCTCACAAATTTTGGCATCTCTCGATCGACATAAAAGCTAATTCTCACGCTGCCGCTGTTATAAAAGGCTCAGTGTAGAGCCTTAGTCTACATCCACACGGGTACCCTATATGACTGACGAGCTCAGATAAAGTCAGTGGCCTCATTAGAGCCCTTGTACCCGACGGGCCCTGGGTATGGATGGTACAACAAATAAGATTTTAAAGAGCCTACCGCACGTTCTTATCGACGTCCTAGTGTGCCGCATCTTCAATTCTCTACTGTTAGTTTGCGATTTCCAGACTCATGGAAAGTATCCACTGTCATCGGTATCCACAAGCCGTCAAGATTATCTAACCTATCGCTTATTATGCTTAGTTCATTAATATACGTGCGCACATACGGGACAATATCTAAAATGTATTGAGAATAAACAGCCAGTATACTGGTTTCCTAAAATTTATCCCATTATGCTGTGAAAATAACTAAAATAAACTAATTTTGTTGTATGTTCATCTGAATTTTGTCCGATTTTTCTGACTATGAATACTACCAGTCTATTCGCAAGTTAAGTGATATGGGGACCTCACTGCAGTTTAGAGTGTAGTGATATCCACCAGTTCTAATGTTTCACCAAAGTAAATAAGGTTGGAACTTGACACACGATTGGGCAATGTCAATTTAATAGATTTAGTGTTTTTGCTATACAGTAGTAAATTGTTAACGCTAGACCAATGTAGCATCTTTAAGAGATAACTATTTACATCGTCACAATTAGTTTCCTGTCGCTTCTGTTTAATAATGAAAGACGCATCACCAGCACATGTTAATATCTCCTTGTTATCTTTAATGAGAAATGGAATTTTTTTTTTTGAGGTAGCGCCACGCTGCATTCTTTTTAAGTTTGCAGTAGAATTGGGGCGGGGAAGTACCCCTCTTTCACATGACTCCGACGCTAAGTGACGCAACTTTTGTTGTCGTCGCATTTCGTTCGGTTTGTGAGAGCTCCGGATGGAACAACCCCCCCCCCCCAAGGATAGCAGTGTTGTAACAGACTACCCCAGGAGGTTACCAGCATCAATGATGCCGGAGAAGACCTCCCTGAACCTCCATGCTCAAGACCTGTGCTCATTGAATATATTGCAAGAGGCAAAAGCAAGACCAAGCCGAAGGTTTCCACTGCTGTTTTTGTTGTGAATTTCTGCTACATAGGGGGAATTGCATTCCAATTTAAATGCCATCCGCCACCACCTACAGAAGCTGGCTTTGCACTTCTTCTCCGATTGATACATCATACCTCTCGTACCCAAGGTATTACACTCCATTGTGCCGCATGCTGGAGTGTGTGCATACATCATGGAAGATTCTGCTGCAACCTTGAAGAGAGGGATCCATCCATCATTTGGCTACGGGTAGATTGCGACGACCATCCTCGCATCTATGCTTGCCTTTATAGATCCCACAGTGGTAATGCCAAAACTTACTGACTCCTCAAGGACGACAAAAAGGCAACAGATTCCCTTCTAAAATAGATCTCAACCGCAGAGATCGTGGTTCTTGGCGATTTTAACGCGCTCACGCGGGTAGCGGAGATCTACAGATTGGGATAGGATGCGACTCTCCTTTGCATGTTACCCATGGAGACGGATTTGATTCTCGCTGGATAATCCCACGATTTTGCTGACGTTATTGCTAATGCGGTACAGCAAGGAATGGAGCTCTTCATTCCTCACTTGTCGGTACCCATTGCTGGTAAATCACAGCTGTGGTTCAATCACTCCTGCGGACTGGCGCTACGCCGTAAGGGGAGAGTACCGGTCCTGGACTTCTACGACAGCGCCCCGGGATGTAAGAACTAGTACAATCAGAATGGAGTATAATCACAATTCTGGGTCCTGTAAAAGAGTTATGGGAGTTAAGAGCTGGGGCAAAGTCGGATTACATGGGCAGAATTGGTGGGAGGCTAGTGCGCCTTCCTTCGGGAACTCGTGCTTCCTACTTCCTCGCCATGGCTGTTCTAGGGTACTTTACTCAGCCATGTTTACCATCTCTGCACCGGAACGATGTTTCGTTGGCCCATGCCGCAGAAGAGAAATTCGACCTCCGGGGATCTCTATTTGAGTCCAACTCTGCTTTGGATGACCAAGAAACTCCACCGCCTACTATCCAACAGTGTGAACACTCAATGCCGGATATTGAGTTTCGGCAGAGTTATGTGCGCGAAACGCTACTCTCCTTGGATATCCAGAAGCCGAGTGGACCCGATGGCATGGCATTGATTGTGCCGCGGGTGTGTGCTCCGGGGATGACACTGGTATTATCGCGTCTTTTCCAACACTTCTTCCCTGTTGGCATCGTCCCAAACACTTGGAAGACGGCTTTGGTGTACTCGATCCCTAAAAAAGGTGATCACTCGGATTCATCGAAGTACCGACCTATTCCGATAACCCCTTTGTTCTTCAAAATATTGGAAACCATAATTAACTGCCAGCTCCCGCGTTATTTAGAGAAACACCAAATCATTATTGACCAACAATACTGTTTCCATCAGGGTCGATCGGCTGGCGACCTATTGACCTACATAACGTACCGGTAGGCGGAGGCAGTTGAGACCAACGCACCGGCCGTTAGTCTGGATATAGCGAAGGCTTTTGATCGGGACTGGCATAAAGCGCTCCTTTCAAAGATTTCATCTTACGGACTGCCCGGGAAATTATACGACTGGATCACTAGTTTATCGATAGATCACAGCGACAAGTTCGTTCTCAACGGGGCATGCTCGGACCTTAAAACTGTCAATGCTGGAGACCACAAGGGTGTATTCTGTCTCCCAAGCTTCTTTTTTATTTTGGTATGACGCTGGTTTGCAGCACATCATTGATATGCAATCTATGATATGCTACAAACCAGCGGCATTCATTGTTATGCGAATGACAGTGCTGGTGAGTGCATCACCTGTACTGTCATCCCGACATATACACTGGCCGCACACATATTTCCCAGGAAGGCGTCACCAAGTATCGGAACCAAATTGTGCCTGAAGTCGAGTCCCTGTAGACAAAAGTCCCATACCGAGACTTTTGTCCACTTTAACTCCATAAAAATACAACTTTGCGCGTTTACCGCAAAAAAACCCGATCCTCCGTATCTCTTCGCTTCGAAGATACCCTCTAATGGCCTCAGCCAATATCGGGATTCTTGGAGTCGACATCTAGAGCAATGTCTAATTTCGCGGTCATTTGGATGGGAAGGCTAAAGTAGCCTCCAAGAAGCTGGGTGTGCTCAATAGGGCAAAGCAGTACTTCACGCCACATCATCAGCTGCAATTATACAACGCAAAAGTCCGTCCGCATACGGAGCACTGCTCTCACCTTTGGGCTGGTGCACCCAACTATCACCTCGCCCCATTTGACCGTATTCAACGTAGAGCGACTTGAAACCTTGACGACCAGGTTGTTTTCCTGCAGCTTGATCCTTTGCCATTACGAAGAGACGTTGGCTCGCTCTGCACCTTCTACTGCATCTACAACGGGGAGTGTGCCGAGGAGTTGTTCAGATTACCACCAGCAGCAGAATTCCACTCTCTGACATCACCGCAGACCTCTGGGTTCCACCGTCACCACCTTGATGTACCAAAGTCTACAACTGTGCGTTTCAAGCGCTATTTCTTACCACGCACAACATCGTTGTGGAATCAGCTGCCACCGTCGGTGTTTTCGAACCGATACGATATGGGATTCTTCAAGAAAAGAGCTTACGCCCTCCTCCCTCGGGTTATGGGAATGTCTATCGGCGACAGTAGTTACCTACCACCTGCTCGTTTGCCCCTTATTCTATAAAAATGTTATGAAATTACACTTCATTAATTAAGTACAAGTTTTCTGTGGCACATATTGAACATATTGACGCGTGATTGAAAGACTGGATTATGTTTCAGATTACTTTGTGAATCTCATTGTTGTAAAAACTTGCAGGAAGATCGATTATAGATACTATTATTTTTTCGAAAATTCACAATAATATATCTTATATATACTAAAAAAACGAAACGGCCTCAAAGTGGACTCCTGTGGGGGTCCCTTTTTATTTTGGCCCCATTTCATCTCTTGCTACTAATCTCAACCCTTTGAGTCATATTCTTTAGATAAGAAATCCAAAGGTCAAGAGCCACACAGATAGATAGAAAGATGATAGATTAGATATAAAGACCAGACTGCCTTAGTTGTGAAAATATAATTATAATTAGTTCTCATTAGCTCATATAGTTTACTTAATTCCAAATCTGGGCTATTATAATGTTTTAAGCGATAAATATTGCTTATTATCTCATTTCTAATCTCTCGATGCGATTTAAATTGATTGGTACGCGTGCAGTATGTTCTTTGCAAACCTCGTTTCTATTGCCAATATTATAAAAAGAGCCAGTTGTTTTCTTTCCTATAGTAGCTACATTACTTAACATATTATCTATGCATGTGGCAGCAATTTTGCTAATTCTAGTTGATTCAATAATATAATTTAATAAATAATAATAATAATAAATTTGTTAAGTTATTTGATTTAAACAGAGCAGAATCTAACTGTGATGGATTTCTCGTCTTGTAAGTTTATATTAAAATCACTACAAATCACTTAATGCTTGCTGGATACAAGTTTTGTTAAAAATTCAGCACAACTTGCTCAAATAAATCATGTAACCCTACTGGAGGCAGTGAAAGTACACCACCACAAAAAAGAAAAATTCGTTGCAGGCTATCTCAATTGTACGCTCAATGTACAAGACGCGTGAGATAAACCACCCACCCATGGTGGAAAGAGGGGAGAGCTCCCTCTAGTCGCATTAATGAGTTGAGCTCTATGAACTCCTCCAGCTCTCCTCTATAATGCAAGGCCAACTTTAGCTACCGCACATGATGTACGCGCTGCCCCCTCGTTAGAGGGGAGAGAGAGGAACCGGTCCCCATCTGTCAAGGTAATAATAATAACTTCAGCTAATCTTGAATAACTGTCGTCTTAACTAACTATATCGGATGCATCCTTCTCATCTGCGGGATCCCTCCTGTCCACCACAATTTAACCTAGCCCGTGGCCCGAAAGATCTTACAGTAAAGCTAATCTGATCACTTTCATCAGCATAGAACCGTAAAAAAGGAAGCAATAAAAAATATAAAAAATACAGAAAACAAGTAATACGAAGACTGCTTTCGTAGTACTTGTGGTGAATATTTTTATCATTATTTCTTATCCAATTATAAAATAATTTATGAAATTTAAAGAAAAGGATTATTAGTGTAGTTAAAAGTAGATAATACTATAAAAACATTTGTCAAAGTTAGTGCTGAATTAGGCCAGCGCGACCTGCTTCTCCCTCACTTTTCATCGTCATAAAAAGACAGTTACTTTGACGGGCTTCATACAGTTTCAGTCACTGTAGGAAAGTAGAGAAGTAGAACAACAGGTTTTCAAAATAGCTGTGATACATCTATGAATGTTGGCAGTTTTTAAAAGTTTCAATTGAACATATACCCCGTTATAATGTCAAAAGATACGTCTTTTACTCATAAATATGAGAGTTTCGTGTGCGTAAAAAAAGAAGGAATACAGTAAAAAGAAAGTTTGTATTTCTCTTATAGTATAGGGGACAAACGAGCACTTACCCACCTCCACCCATCCTCCTACCCACCTCTCAGTATACGGAGCGAATCATAGGACATGCACGGGGAATTGCTCATCGGTTCTGTTCCCCAACGTGCAATTCTTGACTCCCTATTTAAGTGCCCTCCCGTTATTTTACTCTCCCCTTTTTGGGGCCTGACACCACAAAGATAGAAGCTGTCATCGGACTCGTCAGTTCTGATTATTTCGATGCAGCTACGTCATTACCTTCCTCTTCGCGTGCCACATGGCACGCGCATACATATCCGCAAATGTCTTCAATTGCCTAAAACCTTGTTCCGTTGCGACCAAATTCTGGTGATAGACTGGGCCCACTGTCTTCCCTTCGATGCCGTCTGACATGATGTTTCGCTCGTTTTTGTACAAGTCACATTCCCGTTCACATTTTGTACAAGTACATGATCTCTAGTTTCAGCTTCATGACCACAAGGACATGATGGCAGGTCACATAACACCATCTTGTGCAGGTAACCTCTAAAACACCCGTGCCCTGTTAACATCTGTGCAATAATGTTGTCAGGTTCCACCCATTGTTGTGCCAGACACGTTGTAACTTCTGGAAAGAAGCAGTACGACTCCTTGCCCCTCTCCCCGGATGCGTGCAGGAGGAGCCCCACGCACTCCTCATCATTTATTTATAATGACTGCGGTGACAATGTTTTTAAACAATGAAAAATATCATCGAATGCAATAGGATATAGAAATTAATATTTTGTAGCATAACATAGAATGGATGGATGCGAGTAGCAGGAGATCAGTCGTCTTGGCGTTCATTGAGACAGGTCAATGTCGTGCAATGGACCGTTAAGGGCTGATAATGATGACGATGATATAGATAGAATATTTTTGAAATGTTCACATAAACTCTAACGATTGTTGAGAGAAGTGTCGTCATTATTTACCCCATGCCCTGACAAAGGACCGCCGGAAACTCAATCAGTATGAAACACACAGGACCGGCATCAATTTATGTGACTAAAATGATAGTATATCTCACATTTTACAGTTTAGGTAAGAATATAGCGATAGCCTTCCGATGACGCTCATGGGGACCTGCATAATTGTTATGGAGGTCGACCTTAACGTATGGACAAGAAAATCCTCTATTATGGTGTTTTTACTAACCCCTCCTATTTTTACTTCAATTTGGTAAGAGGTAGTGACATTCTGAGAGGAATTGGCCCATCACGACCCGCGTAAAGTGACATCTACGGTATAATGTATATAAAAAACTAGCGAAAGGCCGAAGTGTTTTTAATATTTGGCATAGCGCTTTTTAAGTGAAGATTAATGTTTATTGCATTTATAGCTAGTGTGATGCTGCAATGCAGCTAAATTAGGATGGCACGCTGAGATTGTATCTCTCGCTCACACAAAGCACGCAAGTCCCGCAAGTGACAGCTATATTGCCGCTTTCTTTGCTATTCGTGAGTTTCTCACTATTGTTTGGGGCCATTGTTCAGGACCAATAATGATCTGTTTACACCTTAGCCTGTACAAAATAAATGGGTTACGGTCTATAAGCAGGTTTACGGTCTCTAAAATTTTACTTGATAGCGGTTCCCTAAATGACTTGTGAACGCATGGCCCTATTGAAAGTAACAACTTGTTACGCTCTCTCGCTCGCAAGCTCCGCCCATTTCTTTTTTTAGTATAAGGGAACATAATTATGATTTAGAACGTTACAGCGTCGCCACACTTTTTCGTACACACAGTATGCGTTATTTTGCATTTATTATCACATCATGAATATTGAAGATAATATAAGTAAAAAATAATCAGAGTAATAAGTAGTAATAATTTGTTTATGTAATTTCGACCACAATACGTCCTCTAGTTATTATTTTAATTACACTTAGAACCCTCCTCGACATTGTCTGGCCCTCTCAGTGTTTTGTCTATTCATTACTCGATTGTCACGTTGTTTTGACTGCTACATAGTGCATAGTAGTAAACAACAAGTAATTAGCCAACTTGATAAGGCTTGTCTCCCTGCCCACCCCAGCAAGAGACTAGTGTGAATTTGTGTTGTTGTCTAGCAAATAGTACAATAGGTGTAAGTACGATGTTGATGAAATCGTTTATTTTATAACTTAAAGGGACAAACGAACTGTCGAAATATTTTGATACCATCTACCCCCTTTCCCTTTATCCCCTCCGATGAACCACCAAAAACTCGAAGTCCACAAATCGCAACAAAATATTAGTCACCGTGTGTAGTACACAGTATATGACTGTGAGATAACTTCCTCGGTCATGCCGGCCGAATTCGGCTGCAGTGTATCAAGACAACTGCTTACTATGTTATGATAATGGTAACATAATTAATTAATAGAGTTTTAACACTTTATAACTTTCATCTCAGTGAGGTAATTGAATCCCATGGAGTTAGGGAGGTACGAGAGTGAGTTGTAGGAAATTTGAATATTTCACGACTTTCTTGTCCGTTTCTTGCCAAGGCTGAGCGTTTTATACGATACGATATATCTTAGAATGAGGAAGTCTCATACGATGCATACAACATTATCGTTGGTGGTTTATATAAAGGCTAGTCCTCCGACACGATCTGATATAATTAGCACGCATGATAGCTTCGTTAAGTGATAATGATTTTTTAGTCATTGAGAGTCCGGATATTGAAGATGGGAAAGTGACAGAATACTCAATAATCTTTTTCTCTAGCCTGTCTTATTGCAATAGAAAACAATAACAATACATCATCAAGCCAGATCCCTATCGGGATTGGCAGCGATAACGGAATATCATTCACGATCTCTACATAGGTGTACTGGTTTCTACATCTTTACTTTCTTCTTACAAACACGCTAGTTGCGTAGACACCGCCGGATCTATCTGAACATTGTATGTCGATCATAGTATTCCCTGGTATTCATATTCGCACTCTGCATTTGATTCGACAACTTTTAATCTGCCACTCTTTCCAAAATAAAGATCGAACTTTACGATCCTACTGCATCTAATAATAATAAAGTATTAGTTTAATGTAAGTTTAAAAAATATAATATTTTGTCTTTTCATAGGACTCATATACTTTTAATTAAACTGTAATGCAAGTAATTTATGCCTATGTTGCAGGCCTATGTCCAGCAGTGGACGTCGTCCGACTGATGATGATAATGATGATGATTAATTCATTAGTATCAAATATAACAGTAATGCGGCAAGTCGAGCCATTGTTGGTAATAATAACAATATCGTATCGAATAGTATAAAATTTCATCGCACGGAATATATTTTACCATTTTTTATTATTACCTAAAACTTTAATCATCCTCAGAAGCAGTAGGTACCTGCTATTTCATTACCTCAATAATATTGTTCTTAAATTGTACTAAGAGATAGTGTGATACTACATTGCAGCTGAATTGGGCTCACACGTCCTGGTAGATTAATCTTAGTCATATGACACGTCGGAAAATGATTTCATGGTATATCTCGTGACACCGGCGTCGGTTGTCATCATAAGGGTCTAGCACCTTTGCTCCATCATACTACAAACGAAATAGTTTCTGAAAATAAAAATATTTTTAATAATAAGTGTACTTTTGTTTTTATATATCATAAGAGGGCAAACCAGCAATCGGAGCCTTTTGTTAACTACGGACGTCCCTGTACATTCGCATGATTGCTACGTTGCCCTTCTATCATCCCCCTCAATTGGCCACCGGCTTCTCACAAACCGTTCAAAACGCGATTGCGATGCTGTCACTTTACGTCGGTATCAAGTGAGCATTTTACTGTTTTTCAATTTGTATTTCCAATTTTATACAAAATATCAATTCTATTAAGATATCGGTATTATGGCTTTGAATAGACTTCGATAATTCACAATTCACCAGTTTATGTGATAGCAAGATATATTGTGAACACAATTAACTTACTTCCGCTGGGTGGATAATATTTTTAGGTAACTTAATATTACAGTATCATAAAAATATTACGATTGGGTAATACACTAATATCTGTACCGTATTTAAATGTATCTTGTGATTTGAATTATGTTTATCTATAAAATATTTATATATTTACTAGCTGACCTGGCGAGCGACTTGGGGGTATGAAAAATACAGTAGACATGCAATACTTAATCTTACTTACGTGAACATAAATCTAATACATTATGAAAATAACTATGTATAACATATATATTCTTGATGTCTTAAGTTTACGCGAATGTCCACCCATGACCATGGTTGCTGTGAAGCTTCTGAAACGTCGGGCTACATAAATAATTTAATAAACCGCGATAAAATCCGTAAAGGCAGTCTTATTGTAAAGTATATTCTTAGTCTTCTTGGCCTTCATTGAAAGACGCCTATATCCAGCAGTAGACCGATAAGGGCTGATAACGATGATAATGAATATATATATTTGGTATGATTTATTCATTACAGAATCATTGACGAGATTGTGTATAAACTTTGGAAGGACATTTTTACTTTTTTTATTTAATTGTCTGATGTGGCATTGCGACTCATGTCGGATGTAGTTTATTTTAATATATACTAATTATTATACAGACGTTAAGTATTTAACATTTGTTTATTTATTTCTTCGCATTGAATAGGCTCAAAGCTACTGGACTGATTTGATTTTCTAAAGTGTTTCTAAAAGTTTCTGAAGTCATTATGAAAACTTGGATAGAGTAATCAAAGGTGTGATAAAGTATCAAAATAAATCCAAATAAAGTTGCTGCAACTATTGAAAACAGACGTTGTTTTACCAAGAATGTAATTTGTCACCGTAGTAACAAGTAATGTTTACGAGACCGCAATTAAAATTTATAATTTTTGGATTCTTGTAATTCAATAATATTTAAATATATATTATATAGTGCATATATACTATCTTCCTATATAACGACCTCCGTGCCGTAGCCGGTCCGGGATGGATGCGAATAACATCATCAGTAGCGGACCGATAAGGGCTGATAATGATGATGATGATATGTGTGAAGCCGTCACAGGCTGTGAGCATATTATAAAACAAAATCTCTAAATGCTCTCTGTGTTGTAACACTACCACTTGACTAGATGTGAATCGATTTTTTGGATTGGATGGTTTTCGATTGGAAAATATCGACAATGCAGAGTAAGTTCATGGGTTTGGTATTTTAGCCACGCAATATTATACGGTACGCGGTAGTAAAGTTTACAATTATGTCGAGACTATCTGTCGGGACGCACACGTATACCTGGTATTGCCATACATATTGTTACAAAGAAAAAAATATTTAATTGCAAATAACATTTATCACTTTAGCAGTGTGTTAATTTAATACGCAAATATAAAACAACTAAAAATATAAATGCTTGAATAAAGTGGTCTCCATTGGCTGCAATCCTTTAAAAGTTGAGGCCGGTTATCAAGAGAAGTACGCACTCCCTCCACGGGGAAATTCTTCAGTGCCAATCGTATGGATTGTTTTAAGGACTCCAAGTTATCATGGCGTTGAGAGCAAACTTTACTCACTAAAACTGACTATGTATCAGAATTCAGCGGATTAAGATCGCGAATAGACGACAACCAGTTTTTATCTCCGATACTTTATCATTGCTGAAGACTGGCAGTCGTATAGTCGTAACGTCCACTAACAATCGTGACTGCCTGCACCGAACTCTATGATCCCGCGCTGAGTCTTGCTGGAATGATCATATTTGGTCATTGAACATGGTGTTATAAAGGGGCTTAACTATCTCCTTAGGAACGGAATCTTGATACACTTGTGCCGATGTTTTGATATCTTTTCAAAAGATTGGCTCAGTCATACCTTTATAGCTTTACACCCCAAACACCATCACTGAAGTCGGATAATGCCCAAGTTGCACTCTGTCGACTAAATTGAGCTTAAATAGGGTCATTTTGTTTGCTAAAATGTTGTCAAATTGTAAAAATATTCACTTCCGTAAACAAAACTTCTTTTCTCCCTTTGCGTATCACTTTGCCACCCTTCGTCTTTAGTTTATCAGTTAAGAGATGACCAGTGCTCCTGTTATATGCTACAAGTCCTAATTCATCCCATTAAATACACGGCGTGGTTCTAGGTGCTAACTTTATTTCCTGAGATAAAATATTTTGCTATCGGAGAGGATTTCTTCGAGTTCTTTCCCTCCGTCACAAACAGACGAAGTCTCAATGCGCCTAGTAATAGCCCAGTACACAAACATTTGTCTAATACCAAATGTATGGTGAGTTTAAAAAATTACATATGGCTAGATACCTAATTTGTGTAATGCTATTTTTTTCGCTTTTAGTTTTATAATATGCTGGCGCCAAATTGAAAATAAAACACAATGAACAGTCGTATAAAAATATCAGATTTCAAACTGAAATTTATTCTTTTTATTTTTTTATTATAACGGCATTTACGGCCATACTAAGACATATTAATTATATATTTATATATTATAAATATAAAATTAATATTTAGTCGACGATCTCCGTGCTGTGACCGGTGCGGAATGGATGCGAGTAGGAATTCTGACGTCCTTGGAGTTCATTGATAATGGCTGGTAATGATGATGATAACAAACTTATAATTAATATTTATTATATATTTATATTAATTAAATATTGCAATAGAGGATCATCAGTAACCCTCAGCTTTGTATTTATTCGAGATGACTGTAATATTTTATAAGGGATAACATTCACATATGTCAAAGGTCGGGAAAACACCTGCACTGTTCCTGTGGCTGCGGATGTTCATATGTAAGTTGTCGCTAACGAGGAAGTCAGCCATTCTTTGTATAGCTGTTCAAAAATACGAAAAAAATCGAAAGGTTTATGGAACGGAAAATTCGATACAATTCGACAAATGTCATATTTAATTCATTTACTCGACGATTCGTTCTAATTCATGTGAAACGAGCCATTCAAAATCGATTCGGACAACTCCACTAGAGCCGTCTCACCGCAGAGCCGTCAGCGCGATCAAACTCTTTTAATTTTCGCCTTTTCAGAACTGTAACTAAAAATATTTATTAAGTTTCGTATTCAATTTATCTTTATTATCACCTAATCAGATCTTTGATCTAACAGCCACACCTGCCAGCCTTTTAGAGCATGGTAAGACAAGCATTGCTGTGTTCAGTACTGACTGACAATAATAAGGTATACCACATAAAAATGATATTCTTGTCATGTGATTTTTGATTTAGATTACCATATTTCATATGTGCGTAGGTAGTGGCCAATTGGGAGGATAAATCTAACCACTAACCATACCAATCTTAATAAACCTTAAAATTTTCACGTTTCGTATGTGAGTAGCCAGTGGCCCATTGGGAGGGTCAACCTAAACATTAACCATTCTAGTGTTAATAATGGACATGACAGTGATTGATTATTTGTGTTCTTGTGTGCTCAGATTTGTGTGTGTCCTCCTTTGGACTACCAGGGGGGGGGGGGAATATGTAGGGATGCGCAGAGTAACGCGAGCCAGTGCTCGATCAATACTGCGCGCCCCTAATGGATCCTTTTCAATAAACCAAAACCTGTAAACTTCGTTTCGTTAGATACTAACCAATATGTATTCGTTTTATGCCTAATCGGGCAGGTACGAATAAGGCGCAAAACTTTCGCTCCTTCGATACCACCGCACTGCTTTACTGTCACATTACGTGTGGGTTATGAGATTCACGTGGAACACTGTAAGGGAAGATATATCCCTAATCCTAACCTCATTTCGGATGTTTTTGAGTGTCGGTAGTCACCAAAAAAATTCTCTTTCAAACTTTAAAACACAAAAGTTTACGACAAGGCTATCTCCAGCGACCGGTCACAGGCAAAAGCACTCACACTACTTCATTCCCTAATTTGAAGGGATGGCAGTCCGATGTGATCGTAGAAATTTCAGGGGTATCAACAGTTTAAGATGCTCGTCAACGCACTAGGGTGTAACTTCGCAAGCTTCCTTACTTCAGATTGATCTTAAATCTTGAAAAATTCTAATATCATCTTTGCTATAGGCCAGGTCTCCTCCGGTTTGCCCGTGAGTGCCCTATCTTCGGCCTCACTAGATAACGAGGCAGCTGGAGAGAGATGTAGGTACATACTGCCATAGGCGTGAAACATCATTTATTAACTAAGATCGCTTGAAAAAAAATTTGTATAACGTAAAAAAATAAATATTAGGTAAATTATGTAATATAACAATAAAGTATTTCATTTTCATCAAAGCAACAAATTTACAGAAAATTCAATAAAATCTTTTATTGAATTTTCTTAAAACAGAATTAATGCAGTGCCGGAAGGCATGTAATGAGCTGCTGAGTGATCTAGAAAAACTGCTTTGGCTTGACATAACTCAATTCGAGGAAAACCTTTTTAGTTTAAATTTATGTTGTATTCGAATTCAGATTGCTTAAAATGTTTTTGTTTTAATAACTTTAATTGTTTGTTGACGACCTATTGACACGGTGGTGACATGACGGGGTAACGAAAATCCAACCGCATTAGCTTTTACACTTTTTGTATAAAACTATATTATTTTGGCCACTTCTTTTCCCTAAAATATATCCAAAGGAATCATTCACTTGGTTGGGATAAAAAGTAGCCTAAATGTTTGCAATACAACTGTTCAGAATTTTAGTAGTTAATTTTTTTTTCGAAAGTTGATAGTAATAACCCACGAAAAAACAGAATGTTATAAGTTTGGCGCGTGCTGGTGTTTGTATATACACTTAATGGAGAGTGTTCTAGTTATGGTTCATGTCAATGAAAACCACACATTTAAAAGTAATCGCTTCGGGGTTTTAAATTATATTTTCTTACCAATTTATTGCTTTCTCATAGGTAGGTCATTGATCCCTTTACTAAAAAAGAACAATCGGACGGGAATCAATAAAATATTTGAAGGCGATTTGGACTGCCCCATGGGAGTTGAATTTTTTCCCTTTATCCAAATTTCAATTTTAGTTAGTCCAAATTTAGAAAAAAAATGGTAATCTGTGGGAGCAAGGTCCGTACGGCTTAGACTTTCCAATTGAACCTCTTCTAATTTGGTAGCCGTCTGTTGCGCAGTGTGTAGTCTAGCGTTGCGGTAAGGTAGAAGTGGCGTGGAGCGATTGACCAGCCTAGGTTGTTTAGCTTTCCCATCATGGTTTGCAGTTGCTGACAATAGACATCAGCTGTAATTGTCTGGCCAGATTTCAGAAAACTGTAATGAGTAATACCGGCACTACTCCACCAAATGCATAGAAGTAACTTTTTTGGAGTTAATTTTCGCTTGGGGCAGGACTTGGCTGGCTGGCAAGGATCCAACCATTGCGCTGAGTGCCTCCGGTTATCGTAAAGAATTCACTTTTCATTACAGGTAATGGTTCGATTTAAAATACCATCATTATAGTGCCAGTTTTTTAATGTAACGCAGCAGTCGACGCGCGTTTGCCAGTGTGCTTCTGTCAATTCGTGGGGTACCCAACTTTCAAACTTTTTAATCTTCACATTTTACTTCAAGTGAGTTAATACAGTTTTGTCGCTAACATTGCAGCTTGCAGCTAACTCGGAGGTGGTTTGCAATGGACCCGCTTCCACAGTGGCCTTCAACTCTTCTTTATCAACTTGGATCTCGGGCCGTCTATGGAGCTTGTTCTGCATGTCGAAATTTCCATAACAAAGACGTTGGAACAAAAAACGAACTGTGTTTTCTTTTGAACCACGAGCGCCATACACATCATTCGCCTTCGAGTCGTTTCCGCAGCACCAGTGTCACGGCGGAACGCACGGTATGGAAAACTTAAAATATCACAGTGTTTATGAGCACGTAAACAATGCGATATTTTAAGTTTTCCATGTTACAAATTGTGTGACACAAACAGAAAGGAACAAATGAATGACAGTCTTCGAAGCACAAATACATAAGTCAATAGCTATACAATTTTGAATTTGTAATTATGTTAATTCCTTACCAAAGAGGAGTAAGTCGTGTTTAAAATGGCAAGTACGAAAACAAAACCGCCAATTTCATATGTAAGGGCCTAATTATTTATATAATGTATACTTCATGAATAGCTGAGACATTAATCTAATTGTTTCTCTGCAATCATCTTTAGGTACACTCTTGTAAAAATCGTGTGAAGTGGTAAATCTGGATAACATTTACAAAAATACTCGAAATGTGCAATAAATGAATTTATAATAGCATAGTCAAGGTCGCTAGGTAGTACTAAATCTTATTCGTAATTTTTTTATAAACAACAACAACAACAAAAAAGTTTATATTTTTTGAAACTTTTAAAAGTTTCCAATGATTCGGCTACTCACTTATTGCAGGAAATATGGCAGGAAACCTACCATTTTATGGATAAAGATTAACAAACCAAACATTACAATTTGGCTTGAATTGTATCTATCAAACTAACACCATTTTTCTTTACCACCATGTAAAGCCTTAGTGGAGTTACAGATTGCTGTATTGGTTTTGCATGAGTTTATGATTGATGTCGGCGCAAGCCGTTCCACAATTAGTCGAGTGGCCCTTGGGTCACGGTTTCAAAGCGTCACATGTTATGAATAGTCAGCGATGGAAAGTTTGACCACAACCGCCACCGCACATTTATCTAAGCGGAACAGTTCGGATTTTGGGATTAGACGGTCTGTCAGTGGGTTTATACACGTGAAAAACAAAACTATTTCATTTGTTTTTCCAACGCCAATGCTTGAAATTTTATCGGCTTTATTTAGCTTGAAATATTTTGTTTTATTGTTGAATTGTTCAAATTGGCGTAACTGTTGTAAGAAATGTTATATTTCAATTAGTTAAAAACATTAATCGATTAATTACATTTTTTAAATATCTTAAATGCTAAATTTTCATGCTATGTTCATAAACGTTTCTCACACTATTGTTATAATTTACATCATCTGGGATAGTCATTCGACTGTTCCGCATAGACAATTCGTTTAGTGTGCAATGCTGCAACGATTTTAGGACGTAGGTTATGCTAGAATTTGTTGTAAAATATTCAAACATGCTAATTACTACGTCAATGTTAGTATTTAGTGGATATAATATTATTTTAAATTGCCTACATAATTCTGTTAATGTACACCTTACAAAATAAGTGTCGTCATTCGTTGACTCCTAGAAAAAGCGATTCGTAAAAGTACCAAGTGTTTGTTCTAGAACGATCTAGAAAATTCTTGTATACACTTTTCAATGCACATTATAAAACGTAGGCAGGGAAGAGCAAAACCTTGTCCTATATATTATCTAGAACATTCTAAAATGTTCGTAATAGTCTGCTCGGCGGCAGGAATCAGCCTCACGTCCTTTAATACTTTATTGCATTCTAGAACGTTCCAGAATGCTCATGCGCAGACAATCAATATTCATAGCGTGCATTACGTCACTCTGTGGTAACGATCTGGTAGAAATTTGAAGTAAAGTGTTCATTAATTACAATTTAGATTTTCTCTGGTGAGTTTGTTCCAACTTATTTTATGACAAATAGCGTCGTACGGAGATTTTACAAAATATAGCAAAAATTAATTGATTTACAAAAATACAAAACGTATAAATTTTAATTTTGGCGTCGTAATCATTGCACGTTATCACGAAAACAAATTCTTTATGACAGAACAACGTCAGTCAGGATAGGTGTCTGTTAATAGCTTTTGTAGGTAGGTACATAAGGATTTGCTTTGATATATTTTTTCATCTTTTAGTAATTGATTATGTGTATCAAAGGTTTGATACTGATCTCTTACGATTTAGAATATTCATTAGAGTTAATGTAGGAGTATGTAGGTAAAATTGTTTTTCAAATGGCTCCAATATTTGTGGAGTCTATTCAATACAAATAAACAAACAAACAAATATTTCCTCTTTATAATATTTATATAAATGTGCATCAAGTACTAGAATAGGCACGGAGGCAACAAATTGCCTCTTTCTTAGATCCTGACAAAGATACCTCTTTTTATTGCATCCATTTTATATTTTCCCAAGCATTTCCGTCACTACTGTCTGACATGAACTCTTTTTGAAACGCGGTGTTCGCGAATCCAAAAAAAAAACACATTTAAAAATTGTTTCGACGCTGGAAATATGGAATGATTTCAACCCATTACAATAGGTGACCCAAAATCATATTGCGTTTTCTTCGACACAAAAACTGGGGCACCTCATAAAGCTAACGCCGGATAATATACTGGAACGGTCGTGCCCTTTCGAAGCAGAACTGTTCATATTTTTTTGTTTCTATCATAAAAAAAATATCCTTATTGCCGCCATTTGTTTCTTACGAATCTTGATTGCGTAAAACGTATCGCAAATCGATGTACTGTTTTGTATGAGAGAGAAAGTTTTTGGGGTTAGTAGTTTAGAAGAACTAAACTTCTTTTGGTGCATTAGGTAAAAACGATGAGAATATTTTTTACGGTGCGCGTACACCGATATCCTTTACTCCAAGTGTGAGTTTCATTTATAAAACAGTGAAACGGAACTATTGCGTAAATCCAGACATTTCATACATGTTAGTACACGTATCAGGTGCCAGTATAAGTTCCATAAATATCAACTATAAAGTTATTCGTTTGCTCACATTAAAACATCACTGTTCACAGGTCATACGAGGAGACTGGAGTGTAACTTAGTTTAAGCCCATTATGCTTATTATGAATGAGCTATTGCTGTTTCGCTTTGAGCATATAGAACAAAACAGAGAAAGTGATAGTTTTATGTTACTTGGGACGCTTAGATTTTGGCGATAAGTATACTGTCATTGGCCGTCACATTATTTTCACGATTTACTCATAGGTTACGTTTAAATTTCGGTACAAACAAACCTTAAAAATACACACACTTAAAAACACACAACTTGAAATGTTAGTGAACTTTATGAGACAGAAAGTGAAGTTTTAAAGGTGTGTTTATGTGTACGAAGTCGCTTTACATAAGGTCCTAAGTCCTCCACATGCGATATCTAACTCCCTAGTGCTTTAAAATCGCCCCGGATTTTTTTCCAAGGAAAGTAATTATACGCTGCTGCTACATACTGTAAAACATTTTTTAGTTTATGTAAAATAACAAACTATTAGCTAAAATGTGTTTTAGTGTTGTTTCACTACCCACATTTCAAGCGAGTAACTCTACTACTGCCTTAGCGTATATTCCATTAGTTAATCATAAAATAGCAACTGACATTCGAATATATGTCAAACTATTAGTAACTGAAATATTATGTTACATTCAACTTTTAGTTTACCTCATGTTACGCCATAGAAGTATGACTTCTAACACGTGTACCTTAGTGTACACGTATTAGAAGTCATACTGTAGAAGTATAGATAAGCGACCTTAACCTTACAAACCGCATGAAACAACATGATAGCATTGCTGATAACGATGGTAACGATTGCTGAAACTGTGACGATAATGTCATTAATTTATTACAGACATGTGACTTCTTATATGTAAACCTTTTTAACAGATTGTACGTTAATTTTCTTAAGTGCTGCTGATGCGTGTCACGTGACATTACGCTATATATGTAACGTTAACGTAGCACTGGCTACGTTGTTGGTTGTATTTTTATCGTATAGGCTGACCAGTTACCAATTGTACACATCAAACGGCACGATAGTTAACGTAATATCTAATCAATGAAAAGCATTTAAATGTAAAATATTGTTTTTGTAGTACAGTGTAAAGACGCAGAATTCAGGCCAATAGTTTTAGATAGTATGGTCACCCTGTTCGCAGCGCCTAGATTGCACACAGTGGCGTGCAGTATAGTATTAAGAGACATCCAAGTATTCACAATGTTTTTTACCATCCTAACATAAAATCATTAGTGCACAATCTCTCATCTCCTATCATTTCGCGGAACCCATAAAGTACAAATAATCAAATAGAGAAATATTTATTTATATTTATAAATTAAAATCTCATGTTTGTCCACGATGGTCACCAAAAACTACTTAATTTATTTTGGTGCATTTTGGTCCAGCCTATATTGATTATATTTTATTTCCATAATAACCGCTGCAGCAAAGCGTGGCCGGGACCATTAGTATATTATAATATTCACTAGTTGGCTGGGCCGCAGTACTAAGCGTTACTGTGGCAATGAACATGTTGAAGTCATTCGTCTAAATAAAATGAGGCCTATATTTTAAGTTGGATAAAGTTAACGTGTAACTTAGTCAAAGCATGTGCAATTTTGTTACAATCAGTCCAGTAGCTTTAGAGATTAACCTAGAATAGTATTGTGGTACAGGACTTTCTATTATTAAAATATAATTATAACAATAGTGTTGAATTATTCGCTATGTGACCACAAAGCGTTGTTTTAATAATACCCAGACTGTTTACACCGGTGTTTGAAAATTGAACAAGTAATTTATTGCTACAGACTTGGTCCTCCGTGGTTCGAAGTGGGTTCGACTTTCGCATCAATATTCATATAATGAAAATTTACATTAATTTCCGATATCAATTTTCAGCGTAACGTCAAAGTAATACTTTGTAAAAGATAGTTGAAGTAAAGCAGTCAAGTGCGATCGAATCGTAATCGTATTTAATTGGATAATAAAGATAGTTTTTTTTTTATTTTTATAAAGGGCAACATTGCAGCATAATTGCACCACCTCAAAGGAGTGGTAACTGCCGCTCACATAATGCCATCCTAAATTGGGAGCTAAATTGTCGCGTTTCGTCGAATTACTAAGAGTTCGAAGGGCCATCGAGGGATACAGTAAAATAAGGCAACATTTATATGCACTTTTATGGATTCCAGTAGTCGCACAACGTAACATTCTGAAATATATATAATTTTTGCATTACTGACTGATTGATTGATTGAATTTCTAACAGACAACGTATAGCTGAAATTACTGTGCATATAAACTTGAAAATTAGTGCAGGGTTCCCCTTCATGACACTAGGAAAGGTATTTTAGAAATTCAAACTTATGGGGGTGAAACAGTTTCCGGTAACACATATCTGCCCCTTTCCTGAAATCACGTACACAAAAATGCTACACACAGAGAGTATAATGAAGAATTACTTTCTTGTTGTGTAACATTTATTCGCGAGTGATTCAGAATAGAGTAATCATTTATTTAGTAATTAGGAATCACTACAATATTATACACTTAAATCAGTTACTTCATTTACCATAGATCACATAGCACTCATTAGTAAATACGAAACATGAAGAAACGAAACAAAATTAACAAAAATACAACCAAATATGCACAAAACAAAAAAAAAAACGAATGAGACACAACCAATAACCCAGGTTATTTGTGTCCGATTGCTAATATTTTTCAAAAAAGTAACAGTGACAAGTTAAAAGGCTAATCAATTGTTTTCTCCAGGTCTACTACGGTTACAACAGCTCTATCAAACAATGCAACCTGGTAGGACGGCGTTTAAAATATCACTCGTGAAGCGAATCAACAGCGCACCCGAGGCTATAGAGTTTCTGCTGGCATTGGAACAATACGATCGCTGGAGCAACAAGAGAATCGTGCTCGATTGCAATGCAAAAAACGCTAAAAGCATCCTAGTCGAACATGTACGGAAGGTGCAATTGGGACGGAGGACCTATCACTATATGCTCAGTGGACTGGTAAGTTGTCATCATGTTTTGATTCTGCTACATTATTTCCTTTCTTCTTGCTTTGAAAATCATAGCCGGTGGTTTGTTTGAAGTAAAGCTTATGTACACGGGCTTCAATTGATGTGAGAGATGGTAAATGCATGTCATGAAATCATTACGAAAATGGAACCAACTCAAGTTGAAATTTTAGACAGATAAGGTATGATTATCTAAATTCTTAAAACATACAATAACAAATTATGTTATTGTTATTATCATGTTGTGACAAAATTGATTATTAAATTTTCCTGGTTTAACGATATTTACGATAATAGGATGTTAATGAGGATAAAATTTTAGTTTATTATCTTGTTTCTATAACTCGCTAAAGGCTTTACAATTTTTTTCTTTATTAATTTTTTTTAATACTCTTAAGGTACGTTGATTTAATCCGTGATTATCTTTCATAAGATTTTTTTTAAATTTAGAGACTAACTAGTCTAGTGGCTAACACCTCCGACTTTCACTCGGGTGATCCCTGTTCGAAACTGGTGTGCCGATGAGTTTTACTAACTTAAGAACATTTACTGCGTGCACTTACGGTGCAGGAAAACCTCGTGAGGAAGCCCGGATTCGCGTATTCGAATTCAACCTACTCTATGATTGGGCCTGGTTTCTGGCTTTTGGATCTGACAGCAGTCGCTCTTTGTAAAAACTGGCGGCCTCGTCAAATCCCTTCAATGAGGTAACCGACCCCAATATTATCTGATGTAGAAACGGGATAGGGATAGAATAAAGAAGAAGAATGTGTATAATTCGTTACTCTATGTATGTATATTTTATAACAACGTCTTCATCGCAATAACGAGTGAGATGTAGAGAATGATGGATCTCTCACTCACGTAACACCGCTACAAAATGTCGGCTATATTATAGCATTTCGTCCGGCTCATGAGCTTTTAGTAGTTCATTGGAGTAGTTATCTTTTACCTCATTCACTTTCCCAGACGAACTACACATCTACATAACAATATGCAGATGTATCCTTAAATATCTGCAATCGAGACATCAATAGGCACCTACAACTCTATTGCCTATTTTAGATTAAAAATAATAAAAGCAATTTAATTAAATATTGAGGAAAAAGAGTTGATACTACTAGTGCTGATTACGAACTCGTATTGTTTCTTCATATTCTAGCAGTCTCTAGACGAATTTACAATTATGTCTTTAGAGGACTTCCATAACCTTTCAATTCATATTTTGTACCCCCAGGGATAGAACTTACAAACACACTTTTTAAGCAATGCCTAAGTTGCCATATTTCTGCCATGTTATCATGTCCCAGATGGAGGCCGCGTTGTGGTCCACATAGATGGGGAATATCACCCGTCCCGCAGACGGCGGAACAGTGTAGATGCTACACGTAACTTATACCGCCTACATAACTGGGGCCTGGGATAACGGTGAGAACTATACGACGACCACGACGTGGATGGCTGTAAAAAGTGGCTCGTCTTTATCGAATAATATTGTCGTCTCATTTATTTTAATACATACACATAATACTAGCACAAGATAGGTCAGCCATATTTTTTAATATCAAATTGTCCATCGAAACGAGCTATTTCGTGGCGTTACACTTTCGAGGGGTGATCTATAAGTATCCGAAACCACGAAGAAAAACTTCAATAATCTATTTAAAACAATTTTATTTCTCAGCGTAGTTTCCTTGTACCTCGAGGCATTTAGTCCAGCGCTTCTCCGAGGCCGTTACACCAGTTTGATAAAATGTTTTCTCCAAGCTCTCAAATACTTGTCTACGGCGACACTGACTTCATCAATTTATGAAAATCTTCGGCCACCTAACCATTTCTTGGGATTCGGCAATAAGTGGAAGTCGCATGGGGCTAGGTCTGGGGAATTGGGTGGATGCGGTAACAATTCGAACCGCAATTATGGCGTAATTATGGTGGAATAAAATTTTCTTTTTGACTAAATTAGAACGTTTCTTTCGGATTTCTTCACGAAATTTTTGCAGCAGGTTTGCATGATACTCTCCATTCATTGTTTTTCCTATTTGTAAACAACCCACTAAAATAATCCCTCGAGCATCCTAAAAAGCAGTGGCCATCACTTTGCCGGCCGACAGAACCGTTTTTTCTTTCTCCGGTGCAGGTTATACGCTCTCACTCCAAGGCTTAGATTGTTATTTTGTTACATGAGTATATGTACTGTCACATAACGTCACAGACACTCGTTAGTATCACGCTTAAACTGCGCCAAACACACCAATGAATCGCCAACTCGACGTAGCTTTTGGTTAACAGTTAGTAAACGCGGCACCCATCGCGCGCAGAGCTCTTTCATTCCCATATGTTGGTGTATAATTTTAAAGACGCGTCCAAAGGAAATGCTTACCATCTCTGCTACCTGCTGCAACTTTAAGCGTCGATCATTCAAAACGACTTTTTTAAATCTTTTCGACCATGTCCGGATTCGTGACTTCATCGTGCTGCGAAGACGCCGAAAAGGTCTTGTCGTCCAGACCAGACCTTTCGGGGTCTTCGCAGCTCTATCTCCCACGTGCAAAATCGATTACCCAGGTGTGGTTGCGCTCATGACCAATAGCAATACAATGAACAATAGGATAATTATGCCGATGTGTTGCTCTCCTTTTCATCTCCCCTCCCCCACCGTGGGCCACCGCCTACTCACAAACCGCACGATACACGATAACATAAGTGTCATTTTACGGCGGTATGAAGTGAGCGAGAGATATCTCCCCGGATGTGACGGACACAACTCCTTTGCATTGCACTACCTCTTACATAGTAGTGGACGGATATATGCTAATTTTGAATGAAATTCCATGCCTTTAAAAGATGAGATATCGGTATATATTGATGTCTTACACTTACGCGAGTGTTACTCATTACAATAAAACTACTTTTACGGATTCATATCATATTAAACACCGACGTGTTACAAAATATGCGGTCTGTGAGCATGCTCAAGTTGGCCCCAGCCATTACATTAGATTTGATGAAGCGCAAATCCTCACTAGGGAACACCGATTCCAAGAATGATCCGTGAGGCCATTGAAATTACAAAAAAAAAAAAAAAAACGAAATTTCAATACCGAAGATGGTTGGGTTCTTCCCTCTGCTCGGGACCCAGTAGTAAACATAATCACATCAAAAAGTAAATATAACACCCCAAGACAGCAAGATATAATAAGTACTGCGTTAAACGGAACAGCTAAATAATTATAATTATTCGGGTACTTTTAATACAATATGACATCAGGATATCTGTCATCCCATGACCATGGTTGCTGTAAAGCTTCTAAAATGTTGGGCAAGTTAAGCAATTAGGTAAACCACGATAAAATCCGTAGAGTAATTTTAATGTAATAGCCGTATATACTACGAGTCCCATGTAATGAGTATGTCCCATACAATATATACTATATTGTATGGGACATACTCGTGTCCTACATAAATAAAGCAATACAATTTACAGCCAGCGCATAATACTTTAAATCATGATAAATTGAAAAACCAATTTAAACGTTATATAAGTTAAAAGAAATTGAATATAACGTTTAAATAATATATACAAATTTAATAGTATATACAGATGGTATATACCACAGAGCTTGAGGACAAATGTCTTCAATCAATACATTCTCCCCTTGATGACAGGACTGGTCCGCAAGTTTGCGGTAGCTCAACGGGCTATTGAACGTGCTATGTTGGGTGTGTCTCTGTCCAACAGAATTCTTAAAGAAGTTATAAGGCAGACAACTAAAGTATCCGATGACACGCGACGAGGCTCACTGAAGTGGCAATGGGCTGGTCACACACTCAGAAGAACAGATTGCAGACGGGCCAGTAAGATTATTTCGAGTGTAGGCTGGGTATAGGAAAACGAAGTGTTGGTCGACCGTTCACTAGGTCCAGGGAAGCCGATCTCCGTACAGTAGCCGGTCCGGGATGGATGCGAGTAGCAGGAGATCGGTTGTCTTGGCGTTCATTGAGATTTGCCTTTGTCCAGCAGTGGACCGATAAGGACTGATGAAGATGATGATGATGAGTAAAGAATATCTTTTGACGCATTGACTATATAAATTATATAATAGCTACATTACAGGAGTCAAGCAACACTAGATATAACATCATCACCATTGATTTATGAAAATACATTTTACTTTAACACTTTCTAATGGTCTACGATGAAACATCTTCTGAAATGTAAACATATTACGGCATTAAAGGTGGAGTTCACTGCAAACTGGCCTGTCAATGTTAAGTTGTTGTATGGACATTTCTTTTTATTGGCACATTGAAAAATGTAGCGCTTCAGTTTGTAGGTGAGAAATATTCTCGAATAGAAGCAAGACAGAACCGGGGAGTATATGAATGCTGGCTTTATAATAAATATGTTGCACGTTAACTTGTCATGCTGCCAGTAAAAGGTAGTGCCTTGGTGTGAGTAAGACGTAGGGCCATGCTGCAGGTGGTAGTACTAGCGGAAGTGGACCGGCACTACCTCGGAGGTACCTCTCGCTCGTATGATGCTGACGTAAAATCGTCGATGTCACGTTTCGTGCGGTTTGTGGGTAGCTGGTGAGCTATCGGAGGGGAAGAGGAAGGGTGGGCAACGCATCAGCATAGTAATTGTACAGATGTTCAGAGGCGTCGGTAGCCGTTAGAATGCTCTAATTGTTTTTTCCCCTATCGCAGAGTACATGCAGTTTTTATATCAAGGACTTACCTCATCTTTATGATGAGCATGGTATAGTATTGTTTGCACATGGCACGTCAATTATTTTCAAAACAAACAGGCATCAACGTACCATTGATGGTGTAAACATAACTTTCTCTAGAAAAGCAGAATGGTTTAATGCCAATAATTTAATAGTTTATTATTAAATGAAAAAAGGAAATGTGTTAAGTTCACTTTGCCAGATATATTCTAATAATACTACTGTAAATCTTAATAGTAAAGAAGAATAGGTAGAAAATACAACAGTGTTTCTAAGAATAACTTTAGATGTTAAATTACATGGATAGTTTATCGAACAGACTTTTATCTGCAGTATTCGCAGTTAAAAATAATTCTACATATAGACAACGTAGAAACAGCTGGATTAGTTTACTTCAGCTACTTTCACAGCATCATGTCATATGGAATTCTATTATGGGGTAATGTTGTCAGCAGCAGTCAATATCAGTATTGATTCAATTTTTATTCTGTAGAAAAGGACTGTTCGTGCAATATATAACACGAGTCCAATGGAGTCGCTTAAGAACAAATTTAAAACTGGAAAAATTATGACATTGCATGGTCTATATATATTTGAAAATGTATGTACATAAGAATATAGTATCTACATAAATATATAGAAAAATTCAAGAAGAAATTTGATCTACATAATATCAATACTTGAAATAAGAATAAACTCGCTGTGCCCTCCTCAAGGCTCCGTAAAGTTAATAATTAATTTATGGGTAATTGTATATATTTTTGTAATAAAATTCCCAGTAGTGTACCAGACTTGTCGATTAATAATTTCAGAGCTATCGTTAAAGAGAAATTCATATCGAAGTCCTATTATAATGTAAAGGATTACATAAATGACGAAAATGTAATGGAATGAGTTAGTCTAAATTTAAGTACCTTTGTGAAGTAATGATCGTAACCAGAAGTATCATAGGAACCCAGCAGAGTTTATTGTGGGTATATTTTCTCAATTTATACTTAGCCGCTAAGACACGCGCAAGTAATCATTATACAGATCCAATGTGTGAATTTAAACAATAAACAATCAACTATATATACTATAGGGACTATTATATATAATACTGCATTTTACTTCTGTCATAGTTTATCATTTAACTCATGTGTCAAAAAACGTATCCCATATGCTGAATTGACCTGCTGTCAAGTAAGCGCCGCTACTATCGGTTTGGTTTGGTCCCAGTTTCAGCACGTCTTCAGAAAAATGTTAATTACGAAGTGTCTAGTCTAAATAATAGCCGGTGCAAATTGACACTCGTTCGTGACCATTATTATAATCATAATTAGAATTCCAAAAGGGTATATCGTACGTAAGATAAATGAAGTGGATGCAGTTCACTTGCGCAACCAACTCACGTCCACCCCACCCCCACCCAGTTTCCGCCAAGAACTCAAGGTATTTCCATTTACAGGTTATGGACGATCACTGGGAGAATGAAGTGACTGAGTATGGCGCAGTTAATATTACCGGCTTTCGAATTGTGGACCAATCACGGAAGATCGTTCGCGATTTCATGGAAGGATTGAGACGAATGGATCCCAGGTTCAAAGGAACAGTATCGGTACGTTATTATAAATGATATCAATATTTGTATGAGTGAATCGACCTTAATACTGACAGTGACCATTGATGTAAACACTTTTTTTGTGAAACCCGAGAATCTATACAGTATCGGGTTTCATTGTGATGACAAATATTCATATGAAGGAGCTCTTTTGTGATTACCAGTAATAATTATATGAACATATTTATTTTGATGAGCAGTTCTTCACACTAGGCACTACAAAAAGCCCTCTTTATAGTGTCCCGGATCTGTCAGCTACTATCATAGTAAATAAGTATCTCATAGTAAAAAATCTAAATCAAGACAAATTAAGATGAAGTGTCATGCTGACTTGGGCTGACACGGAGATTCATCCCCGATCGAACCTCACACTCACATGACATCGCTATTAAGTGACAGATATGCTGTCGCATTTCCTGCGGTTTGTGAACAGCCAGTGAAGGATAAGGAAAAAGGAGACCAACGTATGTGCATGACAATAACTTGGATGTTTATGAGCGAAAGTCGATAGACGTCAAAAGGATCCAATTTTTGTATGCGCCTCTATACTATTAAAAAAATATCTGACTGGTGAATTGACAACATTTCCTCCATGTCACTATAGCACACCTATGTATGTAGTACTAATGTTATGAGATTCAAATGTAATTAAGTAAGAGGTACTGTCATGCTGCATTGCAGCGGAATTGGGCTGACACGACCGGGGAGGTACTTCCCGCTCACTTGATACCGCCGTAAAGTGACATCTAACGGTGTCGTATTCCTTGCTGTTTGTGAGTAGCCGGTGGCCTATTGGGAGGGAGTCCCGATTTCTCGTTTGTCCCCAAATGCTGTAAAAAATGCATGCATACTACGCAAACAAAATCTATAATATTTATGGTCTCAATATAGATGACGATAGTTTTCAATGTTTGTTTATTGTAACGTCATATTTCATATATCACACAACATGATTACGCCTGCAGCTCCAGCTCTCGCAGGCTTATATCGTTTAAGCTTATTAATGACAGAACAATATGATACATCCCGCAATCCACAGAGCCTTTTATCTAGATGTAGTCATCAGTAATCGAGATACAAGAGATACGCTTGGAGAGAGCTGTAACTAATGTATTATTTTTGAAGCCGGTCTGTGCTCAAGTTAAATTTGTAGCTTTAAAAAATGTGCAATATATAGAAAAAAATTATAATGTCTTCAACACACCTGGCTGATCATTACAATACCGCGTCTCCACGGACATAAACAGCCGTGTAATCCGGTTCTTAATAAGTGTTCACAATCCGATTCAGCAAAAAATATGAAAAGGCCGGCGCTTCTATTCGGACACGAAAGCTCAAACGTTATTTTATCATATCGTATACATAACACTGCATCATCATCATCATTATCAATCTAGGCCCTTCTCAAGGAACGCCAATACGAACTATCTCCTGCTTTTCGCGTCCATCCCGGACCGGATACTCCACGGAGTGACATTAACACTTATGGAAATATATTTATATATACGACGGCGGATTGAAAAGTATCCGGCGTAACCAAGCAAATAAATCAGACACACTGATTCTGATATATTTTTATTTTTATACATAAACACCATCAAGTTTGATGCATTTTGCCTTCTCCCATTTCGAGCATTTAGACCGATGGAAAAAAAAATCTTCCTTAGAGTCAAAATATGCGTCAACTGCTGTTTTGACCTCATCGTTTGTCGTAAATATTTTACCTTCCAAGTACTTTTTAGATTAGGGAACAGAGGAAAGTTTGACGGTGCCAGAACAGGTGAATAAGGCGGACTCGTTAATAGTTTAAAGCCACAATTGTTGATTTCAGCCACTGATTGCACAGACGTGTCAACACGGGCGTTAACTTGATGAAACAGGACTTTTCTTCTGAGTATTCCTGGATGGTTTTCTTTTAGTCTCGTGAACGTAGCAGTGGTAAACCAGCTCTTCTCCAGTGTTCCGAATGTTGTTTTATTTCTGGCATACAGTAATGAGCCCATGTTTTGTCCATTGTAATAAGTCAATTCACAAAATCATCTGAATCGGCTTTGAATTACTCCAAACAGACACGTGAAATAGTCAATCACGTCCTTTTTGTTAAAATGAAAGCAATCGCAGTACCAACCTTGCAGACACCTTGTGGCAACCCAATTCGTTGAATGTGATGTTTCAAGTTCATTCACAGGAGATGTCTATCCGTCGAATTTTTTATCTGCGGTGTCCCATAATTAAATAAAATAATTTTATTACATTTCGTCAGTAGTGGACGTCGAAGGTCTTCCAGAGATGCGTTCACCTTTCACTCTCTCCCTACACGCTTGAATTCTGCTAACTACTTTTCGACGGATGAATAAGATATTTCAGAACCTCCTATAGTGCTGACCATATCATCATGGATGACTTTCGGTGATCGCCCCTTCATTGATTTGTTAAAAAAAATATAAAATCACAACTAGTCATCGCACACGTTTCGAACTTCACACAATTAAACGGTTGACTTGATTTTTAGAATTGAATGAATCTGTGTTAGGCCGAGTATTTTTCAATCCCCCCGGTGCATAATTTAATATATAAATATCATCTAAGTATAGAATAATCGTAATATTTATATAAAATTCAATTTATTCCATTCCATTCATTAGCGACAAATTTTGGTCCATACAACTTTTTATATGATTAAAACTTTCGTCGTCATATAATATTGTTAACACAACTAATGATAGCAAATTAATTTCAAACTTGAACAAAGTTCGCCATTTCAGAGCCTTGTCTAGAATGGTTTCGTTTGGAAGTTCAATTTATTTTCGCTCTACAACCTAATGTTACTTACAAGTTTTCAAGTTATTAAAGTTGCTCAAGTATCTTTATTTTCAACGCCAATCAAGTTAAATAATATTCCACCTGTTTTACGTAGGAAAGTTTTTTTATATCGAGATTTATAAAAGATTTGATGCTGTAGAATATATAATTTTATCCGACATAGCAGCTCAGAATATTGTGGGAAATATGTAACGAATTCCTTTTAGATACCTAGTCTTGCCATAAATATTGTAACAAAAAAAATTGCAAATACAAACTTTAATTACTTTTACAGTGTACTAGTTTAATACAGAAGTATAACACAGTTAAAATTTAAAAACATCATTCGAAGTGGTCTCCATTAGCTGCAATACAGTGTTAGTATTAGGAACTCCAAATTATCATGGCGTTTAAAGCAAGTTGTAGAGGGTACGGCTCATACATAACGAAAAATGACCATAAATTCAAATCTAGTGGATTAAGATCTGGACTAGACGACGGCCAGTCTTCAGCTCTGACGAAATCCGAGACGTTCGCTTCCAACCAAGACTGCGAAGACCGAACTTTATGACCCGGCGCCATGTATAGCTGGAATGACTGTTCATAGCTCACAGCACCAAGCCATCACTGAAGTCGGATAATGCCCACTTTACACTCTTTCGGCTTCTTGAGAAGCTCCCTGACTGACTTAGTTTGTCAAAATGTTGCTCAATCGCAAAAACTTTCTCATCCGTAAACATTTTTTTTGTGACCTCCCTACACGTAGTGCTTCAATAGTTGTTTCAGTTTTACCACCCTATTTATCTTTAGTTTATCAATTAAAAATGTGCAAGTGCGTCTCTTATAGGCTGCAAGTCCTAAGTCATCTCTTATAATGCGCGGCATGGTTCTAGGTTCTATCATCTTTTGCTTTCGGGCAGGGTTCCTTTGAATTATTTCCCTTATTGCCACCTTTTTATTAACATTACGTGGATCTTTGTCTATCACATTGACTAATAACAAGTGTAAGGAGATGGTAGATGGGCCAGTAAGGTTCTGGAGTGGAGGCCGCGTTTATGAAAAGGAAGTGCTGGTCGACCGTTCACCAGGTGGGAAAACGAGCCCCGATCCGGGATGAATGCGAGTAGCAGGAGATCGGTATTCTTGGCGTACATGGAACGATAAGGGCTGATAATGATGATGATGATAACGAAGTGTAAGGGAGTCTTAAAAACTGCATTTCGGTTGAGCCAACTATCACAACTACTAACCTACTTTATGTAATGCAATCAGTGCAATTTTGATCTCTTTATCATCCCACTCCAAATCCTGGACTGTCACAAAATAATAGCCATCACTTTAGCAATAGCTTTCGCGGAGAGGTTCCTATCGCTTGCAATCATATAGTTTTTGGTAGTTATTTCTTTATATATTCGTAATCAGCTGCGAGTATTAAATACGCTCCTTATACCGTGTCTTCGAAATTATAGCTTCAATTATTTAACCAAATCCCACGATGAATCATTTAACAAAATTTTAAATTGTAGGACGAAACAAAGAAATGGATTAACGTACACATATACAAAACATTACCCTCCTACTGACGGATTTGTGTTATAATTAAATAAGAACAAGTAATTTTTACACTGGGTTTCTTCTTACTCCATTACACCATTTGCTACGAATGATTTTTCACAAGGAATAAAAATTTTCTTTTTGTTCCGGCGGATATTTATTTCTGTCTGATTTCACTCTTACCCCGTTATAATATCAAGCATTCGGTGTACAAAAGGTAGGGGAGAAATTTACGAATTACAATCAGTATGTTTCCAACTGAAACGGGTTAAGAACAAGGGTCTAAATACCGATCCCTGGGAAACACCCAACATAAAATATAAGAAATCTATACGTACATAAAAAGGTTCCACGCGCTCTGGTTATATTTATAAATCTCCTTTATTACATGGATATCTACAAAATTTTACGACAAACGCCGAACATAACATAAAGTCGGTGTGAGGTGGTAAATATGGTGCCTCAAGAAAACTTCGACATGGAGTAATAACGCGTTTATGTAAATTTCACAAACTTACACCCTAATGAAACCGTAAGAGCCGGTATAAATTATTACTGTATATTATGATCTTCACATTTTAAGTAACACGTATATGGTTCTAAATTGTTTCACATTATATTAATGATAATAGTTTAATAACAATGGTTATTATACTGGGAATTGTTTAGAAATGGGAGCAAAAACACATAAAGGAATATTCTACTCATTGATACGTCGATGTTATTGCACGTGTGGTAAATGCCAGAGGAATTACAGTAAAAAAATTCATCTAGTCATTCAAAATTTTTAATTCCTTTTTCTAATTCTATCAGCTTTACCATTTCGCTTCGGTAATTGTTATGCCTCATTTTGAACGCCAATATTGTCTTTCAAGATATATGGGCTAAGTAGGAGACTGAACACCTCTCCCATCTTTCTAAGAGGTCCAAAAGGCGACATCATCAAAAGGTTCTCAATCTTAACGACGTCGTTATTATAGACATTGGTTTTAGAGTACGGTGGGGTTAACATATCCAAATGGACAAAAAAACCCTTTTAAAATAATAAAAATGAATATTGACATAAAAATTATAATATTATAATGTTAGGAAATTTAATGTCAGCCTTGTTCATCAAAAGTCTGTGTTTTATACATACCTCCAATAAGAGTCATGATGATTACAGAAAATTTTATTTATTATTTATATATTTTGTTTATGTGGACTGTATTTCCATAAATTGTTGCTCCAAGTTTTGAAGTCACTGAATTTTCACAGAATTGTATACCCTATATTATTATAAGTAATAATAATGATAATATCTGGGGCTTATTAAACCAAGTTAGCCCCGTACTGTGTTAAGGACCTTATAAGGACTTCTGTTACGGATACTAGACAACGGAAATATATTTAATATTCTTATAAATTGAAGGTATTCTATATATTTTTTATTATAGAAATACGCATAATACATATATAAACACCAATGACGGGCGGGACTCAAACCACTGACCTCTGGCGAACTAGCCCCCGCGTGCCTATTTTACAAATATTTTATAAGAATAGACCGGTAAATATTTGCTTAGTTAAAGTTTCTCATATTATTCCAGGCACAAACCGCTCTCATGTACGATGGCGTGCAAGTCCTAATGGATGCTCTGAGCAGGCTCTGGAGGAAGAAGCCAGACGCGTTCAGAACTGCGCTACGCAGAGCCGCGGCCCAGGCCAACTCCACGAAAGTCATCGATTGCAATCCCGGCAAAAGTTGGGTGGTGCCCTTCGAGCACGGCGACAAAATATCCAGATTGATAAAGAAGGTAAATAAGCAATCCAAAAAAGAAATGCCATACTAACTGTCTACTATGGGCAGGTTTCACTGGTTAAAGTGTCAAATAACTGTTCGATACTTAACTGAATGAAATGTAAAAAGGTTTATGAAAAGATAAAATTATAAAAATTCCATTTTTTACATTAGTAATTAAGTCTACCACCGGTTCCATCTTTATCGAGACTCATCGAGTAAAGAATATCTATAAATATACAATTTATTTTCCTAGACTAGTTATGACGTAAAATCTGACCGGAGAAGATCACTTCATTCCCTAAGTGTGATATGTATTATTAATAAAAGATATTACTTGAGTAAGAGGTAGTGCCATACATGGTGCATGACACTACATCCTCCTATGTAACGGAATTGGACCGGCTCGACCGGGGAGGTACCTCTCGCTCACTTGATACCACCGCAAAGTGACACCTACACACGCCTGTTGTGTTTCGTGCGATTTGTGAGCAGCCGGTGGCCCATTGGGGGTGGGTGAAAAGGCGGCCAACACATTGGCATAATTATGATATGCTGGTATTTGCCATATCTTATGCTAGTGTTCATGGGCGTCAGTAGCCGTTGGAAGGTTCCGTTTGCTCGTTTGACCCTCTTTATAAAAACCTTTATATTACAAATATTCTTCAACAAAATCTAAACATGTACAAATGAAATTTTTAAACGCTTTCTGGGAACTTATTGTGAAGATTTAAACATTTTTCGAAAAAAAAACTGGCAGATCTAAGTTGTAATTTAGTATTTACATCCTGATTATCAGTAATATACTCGCACGTCATATAAAATGTCCATAGTATCTAACTACTCAGTATACTGACAGTCTAAATTATGTATTATGTTCCACTCTACAACTCTTTTAAGTACAATACAAATGTTTCCCGTATTAATTACCTGTAACGTTATATTAAGGTTGTCATTTTTATCCCCCGTCCATCAATAGGCCATCGGATGCACACAACCGCACAAAATGATATGCTGGCTGATAATAGTTAACATGGTTCACAATGAGATGAGAAGAACTACGTTGATAAGAAATATATTGATAGGTTTAAAATGACTACGTTGATAAAAAATATATTGATAGGTTTCAAATTACTCTCTATCTCTCGCTCTCTCCCTCCCTTTCCCTCTGCCTCCCCATCTCTCTCTCTCTCTCTCTCTCTCCCTCGCTATCTCCCTCTTCTACCGATATTAGTCCACTGCTGGACATATGGCTCTTCCAACTCGCGCCACTATATTTCTATACAAATAATATATTTCAAAAACGACTACAGAGAAGTCCGTTGACCGTGCTAAGAACCGTGACCCGACGTTAATAACTGATTCCCGTTACCGTCGGCCGTACTGCACGGAGCACGTACTGCACGGCGCCGACGACGCGATATCCATAGAAGTTGCTAAGCCCGCCCTTGCACACAAGCAAAAACACACCTAGATACGCATCCGCAGTAAAATGCCAATAGGGCCGACCTACGGATAACACGTTTTAGTCGGTAGTTGCTATCACTTCACGACCTGAGCCCTACTCACACCTTAGGCTTTCTTGGGTCGGGTGGATGGTGCGTAAATGCATTTCTCCTGCTAGAACCAATATTATAAACACCGCTCGTACCGGTCGAGCGTTGAAGTCATAACACATATGACTGACATAATGACAAACTCACACACTGCTTACGGAAACGAGTCCGGGTTCGAATACGTTAGTTGAGAGCTTAGATTTATAGAAATAAAATAACGCGACTGTAGAGAGCTGTAATAATAATAAATAAATCAAGAACACGGCTTTTGTCGATTTGTAGGGCAAATCAACCCCTCCCGTAAGAGGGGGGCTGAGGAGGCCGGCCTCCTCAGATAAGCCAAACATTAAACGAGCTCAATTATCTTAATCCACGACACCGCAAATTAAACGGATTCGTTCCACTAGTGCGGGGAGGGGGTCCGTTTCCCCCTTTTCGGTCCCAATAATAATCACCATAGGGTAACACCCACAATAAAATTCCGGTTTGTCTCTTCCCATCTGCTGGAAAATAGGGGGACACCCTATCGTCTCCCTAAACCAGAACACAAAAAAGTCTTTCGTAGTCATTGGAACTGTTAAGGCTGGACAAGCGCCGCCAATCAGTAGTAGGTCCCTCCGAAAAAAAAAAACGGCTACAGAAAAGTAAATTAAGTACAAGCTCGTGACATTCTTGTGATAGAAACAAAGGAAACTATTGCTAACATCTGATAACAAAGTCTATAAAAGCATTGAATAAAATTGTGTTGACTTTCCGAAGTATAAAGTGAATTTTTCAGTGTTAAATAGGAAATGAGTTTTATTCTCCTTGACAATGTTACATACAACTAACATCATCCCGCAGTTTCACCTGCGTAACTCTAAGTCTAAGTCGTAGCGTCATCCTTTAGCATTTCTCGATCAAAGGACTACTCAACACGAAAAGAAATACAATTCGTACCATTAGTTCTTGAGATTAATATAAACATTAATATTATCATTTCAGACACGTTTGGATATTGGAACTTATTGTTCATTTCACACAGTAGGGACTCGTAATACACGTACACGCGACCGCTTTTAATAAAATATAGTATTTTCTCACCCACTTCCAGCAGTATTTTTAACACATGAAATTGTTTTAATCACTAATAGATGATTGACTATTAAAAACTTCAATAAAAAAGCAAACGAGTCTCATTGTTTACTAAGAAGATTTTAGCCAAGATTTTAAATGCGTCCCGACTGTAGAAGCTATGTTTTTCCTTTTTAGTTAGCAGTCAGGTTTATTCTTTCAATTACTTTTTGTTTCTGTTACATAAAAACTACAAGTTATATACATGTTTGGTATCGTAGTTTAAATCACTATAAAGTGGTGTACAACTTGATGTGTTGTTAGGTAAGGAGAAGTTTTGAAGTTCACAAACTTGCGCCCAAAATCTGACATTTTGTTTCTTTATTTTTTTAAGTTTCTTCTTGGCTTATTAAGATAAACATAACGACACCTCATGAGTGCTAATCCATCCAGCCGTTTAGAAGGTAGGAGAGAAGATAGAAGTCCTCATACACAAATACAAACATACATAGAAACTTTCAAAAAAGAAACTCCCTTCTGACACAGTCGGGTAAAAACGGAGTGACAAACAAATGGATAAAGATATCGTCAATGATTATATTACTTTCGTGTGTTAGGGTAATACAAGTTTACAAATCAGTACAAAAATTAGAAGCTAACATTTTACAATACGTTTTAATGTGCCATACAAAATTCTGTTTAGATAGTCACGAGTTCAAAACTTGGACCCGCATTTGATTTAACACGGCGGAAACAAAATGACGGCGAGCCGAACAGGTGTGTCCAGTCCAGTCACTGAGGTTCACATAATGTTAGAAAGTTTTGAACTCCCAACAGATTTATACCTATAAAAAACCTTCAAAGGCTTCGCTATAAAATTACAAAGTTGAGCACTTCCCTTGCATTTTTCTCAAGTAATAATGCAGAAATTTAAAACCAACCTAGCGCAATACTTCGACATCTTTTAGCACTTTCAACTTGATTGGATTATTTGTTTCCTTTTCTTTCATCGTGTAGGCTAAATTGGTCTTGCAGTGGTTCGAGCAGTATGTATAGCTTATTATATGCGAAATATCTTACCATTTGAAGGTCCTACAATTTTCCACTTGCAATACTTTCGTTCCCGAAAAAGACTGAAGCGTACCGAGGTACGCCTAAGTGCTTTTCTCATTGGTTAATTGCGGAGCGTACACAAAAAGGAAATCAACCCGTATTTCTGCATGTAGGAAATTTGAATGACCCAAGAGAATAAAAGGGTTGCATTGTATTCTGTATAAATTATATATCTTATTTGTCATCTGTATGCCTATTGGTTAATTACGTCGGTTTCAACGTCCAAAATAATCAATTTAGATATACCGATTGCTCGTTGTCCCCAACAAGTTTGAATGGTGTATAGCTTTTAGTTGCGTTGCTGTCAATTTTGCAATGCTCCTTTGCTACCCGTTAATGAGCTGATCTGAGTCGGTTGTTTAGATTCTGCCCAATCGTTACAATTCTATGTCTTGGAACGTTACCA